>CM073574.1:114002208-114067208 GCA_037074715.1 Magnolia kwangsiensis
GTCTCTTATCATTTCTTGGGCTGTATATGATGCCTTTATGCAGCTTTACATTCGTGATATTCCTGAGCCTTCTCACGTAGCTTCGGCCTAGTCAGGTACTGCCCTTCTTGTGTCATCCTCTCCTACCTCCTGGGTCATCAACTCTGGAGCTTCCTCCCATATGACTGGTAAGTTTCAATTCTTTTCTTCTTATTCTCCTTCTCCTCACACTAAGTATGTCACAGTCGCAGATGGAACCCAATCTCCCATCTCTGGAATTGGTTTCATCCCTCTCTTCTTCCTTGTCTTTGTCCTCAGTCTTGCATGTGCCTCGTTTTCCATTAAACTTATTGTCTTTTAGCTCTCTTACTAAATCATTAAATTATTCCATTACCTTCTTCCCTTCTTATTGTTTGTTTCAGGACCTACAAACGAAAAGAGTGATTGGTGGGGGGCATGAGCGAGGAGGCATTTATCTTCTCGATGATACACCCGTTGCCGCTTCTAGTACCCTTTCTCTAGATCGAGAGTCCATGACTCGGCGGCATTGCCGCTTAGGCCACCCATCCATATCTAGATTGAGACTTTTTTTCCCTCCTTATCTGTTACTAAACCATTATGTTGTGATATTTGTGAATTGTCTAAGCATCATTGTGCTACGTTTCCTGCTAGCACTTCTGGGAGGAAATCTTAACCTTTTCTTCTAGTTCACTCGGATGTCTGGGGACTAACTCCGGTTACCTCGACTTTTGGATTTAATTTTTTTTTTACCTTTATTAATGATTATTCACGCATGACTTAGATTTATCTTTTGAAATCTAAAATTGAAGTGTTTGATGCGTTTAAAGTGTTTTATCATAAAGTGTGCACTCAATTTCATTGTTCCATCAAATCCCTCCATTCTGATAATGGGGGTGAATACATGTCTACTGCCTTTCTGTCCGTCTTGTACGAATGTGGTATTTTGTCAAGGACGTCATGTGCTCGCACACCTCAACAAAATGGTATTGCAGAACGAAAGAATCATCATCTTCTTGACGTTGCTCGCACCCTTCTGCTTGGTACGCATTTAGCTAAACATTTTTGGTGTGATGCTCTCTTAACTGCTACTTTTCTTATTAATCGTATACCCTCATATATCCTGTCTTATAAATCTTCATTTTCTATATTTTATCCTCATGGCAATCCATTTCCTCTGCCACCTAAAGTTTTTGGTTGTACATGCTTTGTTCAAATTTTGGATGAGAGTAATGATAAACTTAGCCTTAGGGCAATTAAATGTGTCTTTCTAGGGTATACTCGGAGTCAGAAAGGGTATAAATGCTTTGACCCATTGACTCGTAAGAAATATGTCTCTGCTGATGTAACCTTGTTTGAGGATATTTCTTTTTTCTCCGCTCTAGGCCGATCCCTCTGTGATCCTCTTGTGAGTCAGGGGGAGTATGACTCTTATTCGCTTTCCACCAGTGATCATGTGAAAACTCCTCTCCTCTCTATTGAGCATCCTGTTGGTGATATGGGTGAGCCTAAGCCTCTGCAGGTGTATCATCGTTGAGATAAATCTTCACATGCTCAACCATCCACCCTTCCACTCACTTTGGATGTTGGCTTAGGTGACTCTCCTACTTTGAGTTTAGATCTTCAATTTGCCTTATGCAAAGGGTCACGATCTTGTACTCATCAATCCATTAGTAATTTCGTTTCATATGATCATCTTTCATCGTGTTTTCGGTCGTTTGCAGCTTCCCCTTCATCACAGACTATTCCTAGATCTCTCTCACATGCTCTTCAGAGTCCTGATTGGACGAAGGTGATGATGGAAGAAATATCTGCTCTTGAGAAGAATCATACTTGGGACATTGTGCCACTTCCTTTAGGCCATAAACCTGTTGGCTGTCGATGGGTTTATATGATCAAGTTTCTTCCTGACATCTCCATTGATTGCTATAAAGCTCGTCTTGTTGCTAAGGGTTACACATAGACTCATGGTGTGGATTACTTCGAGACATTCTCTCCGGTGTCTAAGCTTCAAGGTGTCCCATATCGGTTACGTATCGGCCGTATCGGCCGATACGTAACGGAATCGGTTAGGGCCGATACGCGTATCGGCCGTGTATCGGCCGTTACCGATTTTTGTAACCGTATCGGCCGATACGGGCCAATACGGGGGCGTATCGGACCGTTACGGGGGCGTAACGGTCACCCGTAACGGTCAGAAAACGGCTACTTTTTTTTCTCTTTTTAAGCACTTTTTTTGCTATTTTTTCCAAACTTCTTGCTTCCAAACTGTTTTTCACTCATTCTAATAGTAATTTCGACCAACCTTGGCTAGTTTTTTGGGACAAAAACACATTATATTACGGATTTGGTTGAATCAAAGCTCGGTGGGCCATTTTTTAGAAATTCTTCAAAAATAGGTATTTACTTTCTTTAATATGTTTTTCTGTTTTAATCATGCCATATGATGTGTTAATCATAGTAGAACATGGTAATGTGCATTTTACAGATTTGGGGTGCCATTTAATATTTTTTTTATATTTTTTTCTATTTACGCATGAATTTTGGGCCCTTTTTTTAAAATTCGAAAAATCAATTTTTAATAGTTGTTTTGCTGTTTTAATGATGCCATATGATGTGTTAATCATAGTAGAACAGCTTAATGTGCATTTTACAGATTTGGGGTGCCATTTTATATTTTTTTTATATTTTTTTCTATTTACGCATGATTTTTGGGCCCTTTTTTTAAAATTCGAAAAATCAATATTTAATGGTTGTTTTGCTGTTTTAATGATGCCATATGATATGTTAATCATAGTAGAACATGTTAACGTGCATTTTACAGATTTGGGGTGCCATTTAATATTTTTTAAAATATTTTTTTCTATTTACGCATGATTTTTGGACCCTTTTTTTAAAATTCGAAAAAACAGTTTTTAATGGTTGTTTTGCTGTTTTAATGATGCCATATGATATGTTAATCATAGTAGAACATGTTAACGTGCATTTTACAGATTTGGGGTGCCATTTAATAATTTTTTTTATATTTTTTTCTATTTACGCATGATTTTTGGGCCCTTTTTTTAAAATTCGAAAAATCAATTTTTAATGGTTTTTTTGCTGTTTTAATGATGCCATATGATGTGTTAATCATAGTAGAACAGCTTAATGTGCATTTTACAGATTTGGGGTGCCATTTTATATTTTTTTTATATTTTTTTCTATTTACGCATGAATTTTGGGCCCTTTTTTTAAAATTCGAAAAATCAATTTTTAATGGTTGTTTTGCTGTTTTAATGATGCCATATGATATGTTAATCATAATAGAACATGTTAACATGCATTTTACAGATTTGGGGTGCCATTTAATTTTTTTTTTTATATTTTTTTCTATTTACGCATGATTTTTGGGCCCTTTTTTTAAAATTCGAAAAATCAATTTTTAATAGTTGTTTTGCTGTTTTAATGATGCCATATGATGTGTTAATCATAGTAGAACAGCTTAATGTGCATTTTACAGATTTGGGGTGCCATTTTATATTTTTTTTATATTTTTTTCTATTTACGCATGAATTTTGGGCCCTTTTTTTAAAATTCGAAAAATCAATTTTTAATGGTTGTTTTGCTGTTTTAATGATGCCATATGATATGTTAATCATAGTAGAACATGTTAACATGCATTTTACAGATTTGGGGTGCCATTTAATATTTTTTTTTATATTTTTTTCTATTTACGCATGATTTTTGGGCCCTTTTTTTAAAATTCGAAAAATCAATTTTTAATAGTTGTTTTGCTGTTTTAATGATGCCATATGATGTGTTAATCATAGTAGAACAGCTTAATGTGCATTTTACAGATTTGGGGTGCCATTTTATATTTTTTTTATATTTTTTTCTATTTACGCATGAATTTTGGGCCCTTTTTTTAAAATTCGAAAAATCAATTTTTAATGGTTGTTTTGCTGTTTTAATGATGCCATATGATATGTTAATCATAGTAGAACATGTTAACATGCATTTTACAGATTTGGGGTGCCATTTAATATTTTTTTATATATTTTTTTCTATTTACGCATGATTTTTGGGCCCTTTTTTTAAAATTCAAAAAAACAGTTTTTGATGGTTTTTTCGCTGTTTTAATCATGCCATATGATGTGTTAATCATAGTAGAACATTTTAATGTGCATTTTACATATTTGGGGTGCCATTTTATATATTTTTTATATTTTTTTCTATTTACGCATGAATTTTGGGCCCTTTTTTTAAAATTCGAAAAATCAATTTTTAATAGTTGTTTTGTTGTTTTAATTATTCCATATGATGTGTTAATCATAGTAGAATATGTTAATGTGCATTTTACATATTTGGGGTGTCATTTTATAAATTTTTCTTTGTATTTTCGAATTAGCGACTTTATATTTTTATTTGCTTATATTGGACAGGTTTTGGAGCTTCTTAGGGTTTAGTTAGAACATAAAATTATCTTTATTAACATAGGTCATACACTCATACTCATATCCTAAACCTAAAGAAATGTCTGGGTCTGGCCAACAACAAGTAAGTGAGGATATTGGATGGCAACATTGTGAGAGGGTTGGTGGTACTAGGCACCAAATAAAGTGCAAGTATTGTGATAGGATAGTGTCTGGTGGAATTACCCGTCTCAAACAACATTTGACACATCGAAAGGGTCAAGTTGCGTCATGTGTCAGAGTACCGAGAGAGATAATGCTATTAATGCAAGCTAGTCTGGATGAGTCGAAGGGTAAACGTGCTGCTGTACAAAAGAAGAGAGATGATACTTTAGAAGCAGCTCGACAGGAGGTGTTTGGTCCTGAATATATGGGCGTTCGTGATGAAGATATTATTGATTCTGACGAAGATTCAGATCGGGAATTAACCATAGCTAGGAGAGAGAGCGTGCGTCTAGCTCGTGAAGAGGAAGAACGTCACCGCATGTTTGGCACGCATGGGTCAGTGCGTGATGCAGGAGGGGGCAGTGGGAGTGGGAGTGGGACAGGGAGTGCAACTGGAAGTGCAACTGCTTCTGCAGCTGAGCCTGAGGGTAGGGGGGGTAGGTTTGGTGGGTTACGACGTGTATTTGGGAGCCGACGACAGACATCTTCACGTGATGCCCATATACATTTGGATGAAGAAGTAAATGAGCCTAGGAGACCCTCTATTGATCCAATTCTGTTTAGGAAAGAATCAACTAAACAAAAGAAGATAAAACAAATGTGGAGTAGAACTTCCGTTGAGAAATTAGGTAGAGCAGCAGCAAAGTTATTTATACATGCTAACATACCTCCTAACGCGGCCAATTCTCCACATTGGCAGGTGGTAATTGATGCAGCAGCAGAAGCAGGTGAAGAAATAAAAGCTCCCACGGCTAAGGAGATTAGGGGGAAATGGACAGATGCAGAGTATGTGGATGTGAAAACATACGTGGCCACCTTTAAACCTGTATGGCAAGCCAGAGGATGCACGATCATGTGCGATGGTTGGACTGGCCCAACCAGACGCAGCATGATCAACTTCATGGTGTACTGCCACTTGGGAACTATATATCACAAGTCAATTGATGCCTCAGAAGTAACAAAAAATTCTAATTATATTACTGGACTAATGGATAAAGTTGTGGATGAGATTGGAGAGGAGAACGTAGTTCAGATTGTGACAGATAATGAAGCATCATATAAGCTTGCAGGACATCTGTTGATGAATAAGAGAAAACATCTTTTTTGGTCATCATGTGCTGCCCATTGTATTGATCTTATATTGGAAGATATTGGGAAGAAGAAGAATGTTAAGGAAATGGTCGAAAGGGCAAGGGAAGTAACGACGTTTATTTACAATCATAATCAAGTAGTCGCAATAATGAGAAAGTTCACGAAAGGACGAGAATTGTTGAGGCCTGCGGCGACTAGATTCGCAACAAACTTTATAGCATTAGAGAGTTTATTCCAGCATAGGGGAGAGTTGAGTGAAATGTTCGCTTCCCGACAATGGCGCAACACAAAACATGGGAAGAAGACATCAGGGACACCGGTCGACGTTGTGAACACCATACGGGACAACAAATATTGGAAGAAGGTTAAGGCGATCCTAAAGGTGATGGAGCCACTAATGAGGGTACTCCGTCTTGTTGAAACCGATGAAGCACCTACCATGGGCTTCCTATATGATGCCATGAATAAGGCAAAGCTTGCAATTCAACGTGATTGTAGAAGCTGGGAGACTTATTGGAAGATGATCGACAGGAGATGGACAAAACAACTCCATCACGATCTTCATGCAGCAGGTTATTACTTAAATCCTAGGTATAGATATGCCCAATCATTTGTTGCGGATGATGAAGTTCGTGTCGGGCTAAAAAATGTGATAAAGAGATTAGAACCTGACTTAGATCTGCAAATAAAGGCGTTGAATGAATTAGATACATTTGGAAATCGCCTTGGTAGTTTTGGAGATGCTCTTGCACAGCATGCAGTATCTAGGTTGCAACCGGCCGAATGGTGGATTAATTTCGGAGAGAGTACGAAGGCTCTCCAAAAATTTCAGTAAAAGTTTTGAGCCAGACAACATCTTCCTCTAGCTGCGAAAGGAATTGGAGTTGTTTTGCGCTCATTCATTCAAAGAATAGGAATAGATTGCAGACTAGAACATTAGATAGACTTGTCTTCATGCACTACAATATAAAATTAAGAATGCGATGACATCATAGGAGCATTACAGCTGCCGATGACGGAGACTACTGTCCAATAAACTTGGACAATATTTATGATGAGGATGACCCACTTCTACCTTGGTTGGAAACAAGGGAAAAGCAAATTGAAGAGGATAGTGAAGAATTGGAAATTGATGACCCAGAAATACGCAAAGCACAACAAGAGAGTCGTGCAGATGTGTTGGACCCAGTAAGAGGGGCAGCGTTTATGCCACGTACGGAAACGGCTCGAGATCAACAAAAGAGTACGAGTAGTGGTAGCATGTCCGTGTCGGATGATGGTGACGATGACCCCCCTGCCTCTGGTGCTGGCACTTCTGGTGTTGCTCAACGCCCTATTCAGCCGTCTACAGATCGCGATGCCGATGAACATGGACGAGGTGGTACACGAGGTCGAACCTACGAGTGTACCGAGTCACGATACAGCCAGCAGGAGGGTACATCTAGTGGTGCACCGCGTCCGGGAGGTCCAGAACATCAGCAGGCTCATGGTCTTAGTTGTTATGATGGATATTCTTATGGTCAATTGGATTATAATTATGATGGTTATACTGAGCCCGTTCCATCACATTCATGTTGGAGTAGCCCTCCCGATCAATATCCATATGATTATAGATATCCAGATCCAAATCCAAGTTACTCATCACAGCAGACGCACTCTCAATCTCAAGATTCTCAACAGCCTGAGTATGGTTACCAATATGGCTATTCGACGGGCACTGGTGGATATCCTTACTCAGGGTAAGAGTCATTACATAGTCAGGATCAGTCATCCTCTTGTTTCGTTGATCTAGTATTTCCTTCTGGCACTGGATATTATGGATATGCAGAACCTACACCTATTGGACAGCCTCAGCCTGATGGTGACAATGACGATGATGTGGAGGTCAAGCAACCACAAAAAAGCAGATTTTCATTTTGGTGGTGACTTGTGATTGTGAGTATATATTTGTATTAAGGTAAGTATTTGCATTTTGCAACAGACAGCTCACAACAGTATTATTGCAAGAAGCCATACAATTATGCACACACTTGACACTGCCGAACTTGTATTTAAAATAGCTCCCCTGACAACCAATCAAGTAATCCTTAATCAAGTTGCAGGGGAGTATATCAGACATTACTAATTTTATTTTTTTTAATATTCTAGACTTGAGGATGACAGGTCATAGACAGGAATCACAGTCACGTACACACTGCACAGGTATGTTTGAGAAATTCCTCAAAAATAATTGCAAACACACCTAATGTAAGATATTTACATATTACATTCATTCTAATATATCTATCATTGGTAGTAGATAGTTAGAAAATTAAATATATGAATTTTGTAGTCAAATTCAGGTTATCTGGTTCATAAATTCATCAAACAGTCCGATACAACTTCTCACCAAAGAGTGGACCGTTACGCCCCCATAAACATGTTCCATTTTATAAATGAATGCATATTTGGAATGCTTAGAATATTCCGGATTTAATCCATATTTTTTCATATTTTTTTGGCAAAAAAAATAAATTGCGCCGTTACGGGCCGTTACGCCCCCGTATCGCCGTTACGCCCCCGTATCCGTATCGGTTTTGGAGGTCACCGATACGCCAACCGATACCGATACGGGACACCTTGCTAAGCTTAATTCGATTCGCATTGTGTTCTCCTTGGCCGTTAAATTATCATGGCCCTTGTTTTAGCCTGATGTTAAGAATACATTTCTCCATGGGGATCTTGCAGAGGAAGTTTATATGCATCAACCTCCTGGCTTTGTTGCTTCTCACAACCTTGCACTTGTATGCCAGTTGAAGAAGACTCTTTATGGACTCAAACAATCCCCACGTGCATGGTTCGAAAAAATTTATTCAGGCTCTCTTGGAGTTTGGCTTTGTTCGTAGTCATGCCGATCATTCTCTCTTTATATGTCGACGATCGACGGGTATCATGGTTCTCATTGTCTATGTGGATGATATTGTTTTGTCTGGTAGTGATTCTGCTGGAATGAGGGAGGTCAAAGATTTTTTGATGACCAAGTTTGAGATCAAGGATCTTGGTCCTCTTCGCTACTTCTTCGGAATTGAAATTGCTCGCTCATCATCCAGATTGGTCTTGTCACAATAAAAATATGCGCTCGATCTTCTCATGGAGACCGGCATGTTAGGGCGCAAGCCTGCTACCACTCCCATGGATACTTCACAGAAACTTCGACCAGATGATGGTGTTCTCCTTACTGATCCCGAGATGTATCGATAACTTGTATTCCAGCTTATTTACCTGACTATTACTCGCTCAGATCTCTCATTTGCGGTGGAGGTTGTTAGCCAATTCATGCAAGCTCCTCGTACTTTTCATCTCACGGCTGTCTACCGGATACTTAGGTATTTAACATCAGCCCCGGGTCTTGGCCTCCGCTTTCAGTTGCATGGTCATCTTCATCTTTCTGGCTATTCCGATGCTGATTGTGCAGGTAGTACTTTTGATCGCCGCTCTACATCCGGCTTCTGTACCTTCTTAGGTGGCAATCTTATAACCTGTAAGAGCAAAAAGCAGCCAGTTGTTGCCCGGTCCTCGGTTGAAGCAGAATATTGTGCTATGGCTCATGCGACGTGTGAACTCGTGTGGCTTCGCAACCTTCTTGAAGAACTTGGCTATCTTCCTTCGGATCCTATTCCTTTTCACTGTAACAACCAAGTGGCTATCCATATTGCTCGTAACCCAGTTTTCCACGACCGAACTAAGCATATTGAGGTCGACTGTCACTTTATCCAGGAGAAAGTCGCTTTTAAGAAAATTGTCACTCCTTTTGTTCGATCTGGGGATCAACTTTCTGATGTTCTTACAAAGTACTTGGGTCGAGATGCTCTTCATCGTGTTCGTGACAAGTTGGGCATGATTAACATCCATGCTCCAACTTGAGGGGGAGTATAGAGAATGCTAGTGTATTGTGTATGTGGTTAGCCTTTTAGTCCCTTTTAGTGTCAGTGCATGTGCACACTTCCCTCTTCTCCTGCGGTGTACTATATGCTTTATTATAAAAAAATATTATGTGTTAGGGCAAACAAGCCTAACACAACATCTCTCCCAAACTCTCCTCCTTCTCTCTCAATATTTTCCTCTCTCCTTCACATTATCATCATCAAATCATTCTCTACTGTTCATGGCCTCCGACTACTTTAGACCCGCCCCACCCTCTCGAACCAACTTGCACACTTCCTTCCACTCTAGAATATGGAACTTTCTCTTTTCGCTATCTCCTGACCAAGAAAATTTCTCCTCAACTTATCTAGCCTTTCCAACACTAATTTAGGACATTTAAATAATGATAAGAAGTAAACTAACATATTGGCGAAAGATGATTCAAGTATAGTCAACTGGCCGAGACAAACCCTGACGCTTCCACGAAGCTAGCTTCCGCTCAATTCTTTCAATCACCTTATTCCACAAATGCGTAGCTGGCTTCCCTATACACAGACCCAAATACGATGAAAGGAAGGCACCCGTTTTGCACCCCAAAATGGTAGCAAATCGGTTGAGCTCCTTCCCTTCAATGTGCGCTCCAAGCATTTCAGACTTCGTCACGTTAATCTGTAACCCTGATGTTGCCTCAAAACCATTGTTGTCATGTGCGAGCACATATGCGTATGTTCATATGCAGGTCGCATATGCGATCTGGAACATATGTGATTGCGTATGTTCATATGCAGGTCGTATACGCGATCTGGAACATATGCGAAAATATGCGATTGCATATGCTATGTATGCGATAGCATATAACATACATGATCGCATATTGGCCAATGGTTGGAACATTCTTTTTTTTTTTTTTTGGTTAAAAAAGCAACCTTTTGTCTATAAAAAGGCTTCCAAACCTCCCCCATTTGCAATATTCTCACTCCAAAACTCTCTTATTCTCTTCTTCTCTTACATTTCTTAATTCTAAGTGGTCTTAATCTCTCTCTCTCTCTCTTGCATTTCCTACTTCCAAGTGGTCTTAATCTCTCTCTCTCTCTCTCTTTCTCTCTCTCTCTACCCCCTTCATTCCCTCTTGGAAGTTGGAAGATCAAGATTCAAGCACTTGATGTTTACTTCATTGTTTAATTGATTTTATTTATCTCAAATATATTCTAAATATGTAAAATTAGTTATCTATTAACTTAGGAAAGTTACCCTTAATTTCTTATATATATATATTTTGATTTTTTCCATATTTTTCAATTTTTTAATTTAAAAAAAATAAAAAAATATGCTGTCACATATGTGATTGTCCGATCGCATATGCAATTCGACAACATTGCTCAAAACACACCAGAATTTTCCTTAAGCTATCCACCGCATCTTCCTTCGCTTCACAAAAAAGCAACGTGTCATCTGCATATTGTGTGATCTGATTTCCCCCTGCCACATGAAAGCTTGAGAACAAGCCATATTGTGTGATCGTGTGATCTGATTTCCCTCTGCCACCTGAAAGCTTGAGAACAAGCCATTAACAGCCCCTCTGGATAGCATTCTGCTTAGAGCTTTGCCAACCACCACAAATAAGTACAGTGATAACGGATCTCCCTGCCTTGGGCCACAAGAAGCTTTGAAAAAACCTTTTGGCGCACCATTAACTAAAACAGAAAAAGACGCGGATTGGATACAAGCCTTGATCCATCCCCTCCATTTGGCCTTAAAACCTAGCCTCTCCATCATATAGTTGAGGAAGTCCCCATTGACATGATCATACACCTTCTTGAGGTCCAACTTGCACAACAGATCTGCCTCCGTACCCTTGTGTCTAGAATCAATACATTCATGGGCAATAAGAGAGCTATCTAAAATCTATCTACCTGGAAGCAAGTGTCTTAGCCAAAATCTTGTATGGGCTCCCAATCAAACTTAACAGCCTGAAGTCCTTGGACTGCTCCACTCCTTGAATTTTGGGGATAAGAGCAATAAAAGAAGCCCTCAGTTCAGTGGATAGACGACTTCTTTCCCATAACTCGGCAATGACATCCATAATGTCCTTCCTAAGAATGTGCTAGAACTTTTGGAAAAAGAGAAATGGGAACCCATCTGGGCCAGGCACCTTGTCACTGCACATAGAGGCAATAGTCGCCTTCAATTCTTCGGAAAACAGCTTTTCCAAATCAGCTGCAACCTTGTTAGATAGCTTCTTGAAATCCAGGAAATCCAACCTCCGTCTGTTCCACTTCTCTTCCGCTAATAGCTTCTTGTAGAAGGATACAATAGCATCACATATCTTAGTTTTGTCCGAAGTAGGGGAACCATCTACTTTAGGGGTACCATCTACTTCAACAGAAGAAATCTTGTCAGCACAGGACTGTGCACTGGCTATACTGTGGAAGAAACACGTGTTTTTATCCCCAGCTTTTAGCCACACCGCCCTCAATATTTGCCACCATTTGATTTCCTCCTCCTTAGCCCGACTAACATAGGCCAGCAAGATATCATCCCTTTTCTATCTTCGGGAGTCAATCTTCCCTCATCGTCGAGCAAGTCAAAAGCGTGAATTTGCTCACAAGGAGAGGAACTAAAGGATAGAAATAGTGGATTGGGTGGGCTGTATGATCATATGGCCCATATTAATCAGTTTTAACAAGGGTTTAAGTGGGTCCCATTTGATAGATAGTGTGAATACATCACATGGACCCCACATCTGCCCTATGCTTACGGTGGTACTGCTACCACTGGAGTGCATGACCGTACTGGTACCACTTGAGTGCGCAGTCAATTGCTTGGAATGCATATGGAACTTTTACACTCTGTTTTACATGATAGTGAAATTAAAAAAGGCTATCAATTTATAATGTACCTGTGCAATTCATTGATGGCAGTCCTGTTTCAATCATGGCTGATTTTATGTGATAGTGAGAATCAAAAGGCTACAATTTGATCATGTACCTTTGTAGTTGTGTAATTCATCTTTATCAGTCCTGTTTATTCTTGGCTGATTTTATGTGTCAAATCACCACTTGCCCTAAAAGCTCGAGCCTTTAGAGGATGGTGTATCAATGTAAATCAAGGGACTTTAACATTATGTATTTATTTTTTCAGCATAATCCTTTTACATGGACCCCCAGGAACTGGAAAGACATCTTTATGTAAAGCGTTAGCTCAGAAACTTTCAATACGTTTCAGCTGCAGGTTTGTTCATGGGAACTATGTTAATTGGTGACTAATTAGACATTTTATATTTATTATGTTTTAATGCATTTTGTTAAATTTACATGCTTTTTTTGATTTTATATTGATCTCAAATCAGATACTCACAATGTCAGTTGGTTGAAGTTAATGCACATTCATTATTCAGTAAATGGTTTTCGGAAAGCGGGAAATTGGTGCGTAATTCCATTCTAAAATTCTTCAATATGCTTTCTCTCTATTCCTTGTTCTTGCTTTGTATATTTAAAAGAGAAATATATGCTATCTCCTGAGAAGTAAACTCTAATTAGTAAGTGATGCTTGTTAGCTTTCGAAATTCTTCTAGGTTGTGACTGTGGAGGTAAAGCTCAGTTTGGTCATAGTGGTTTTATTCTTGATATCTTCTATGTTTAGTTATATTGTTGGATTCACCGATGGTTTCTGGATTATCCCCCATAAGATTTACTTTAACAAACTACTGTGCGGGAATAGTGTACTTGGATTAGTATAAATATATATTTTGCTTCTCGGCCGTCTAGCTTCCAACAGGAATATAGAGTAATGAAGTATATGTAAGATTCCATTTGTCTTATATATTGATATATGGAATAAAATTTAGAGCCAAACAACTGATAATCACAGTGACTTGGGAGTTCAACTGGGTTGGGCTGATGCTTGTTTTGGCCTAGACATGAGCTAAGGAACCCGGCTCAGGTCTGGTTTGACTTCCATCTGCATATGAAGGATCTGGCTGGGATCCACATGTAGGAGGGAGGGATCTGGTTAGAATCCACATGCATTTACACCTGGTTGGGATTGGGAGTCTCTGGTAGGTAGGGAGGGTGGGTGGGAGGGAGGGATCTGGTTAGTATCCACATGGATTTACATCTGGTTGGCAGTTGTGGATACTCATGGATCTGGGTATGAGCTTTCAACATTCTGTTCTAGTTGGGAATCTTGGATACTAGTGGATCTAGGTGGAGGGAGGGAAGGATTCACATGCATTTACATCTAGTTGGGAGTCTTGGGTATTCGAGGATTTGGGTATGGCTGTTAGCCTCTGTTCTTAGTTTTTTGGTGAGATCATAAGCAGTTTGGGAACTCTGACAGAACATAGAATATGGATATCACCATTTGCTACTTTCTCCTGGATAAATTGATAATAAAATCCAATGAAATTTGTTTGAAGATGAAGATAAGATCTGTGATGATTTAATTAGCACTATTATTGTCATTACAAAGGAGGTTGGTACCCGGAGAAAACATGTAGCTCACGAAGCAGACAAGTTATCCATGTAAAATTTGCAGTAGCACAAGTCACTGACCATCGTTCTGCCTCAATGCTAGATCTAACAATAGTTGGTTGCCTTTTTGAGCCCATGAAACAATATTATTACCAAAAAGGCACTACTCCACTCAATATGTCGTGGAATATTAAAGCTAGGTTTTGTATCGCCCAACTGAGATAACAGATATATCGTGGGATATATTGGTGATATCACAAGATTCTAAAAACACTGGTGTAAACCTATCTACACTTGACTGGAGTCTTACCCAATGGAAGATCAGTCAGTTCTAGTTATCATTGGGGTACATGGCTTTCATCCCTTCATTCATAGTTATTTTCCAATTTTCATCAAACAATGCCTCTGGACTGACTTAAGAATGGAGATAACAAATCAAATAGGATAAAACTTAAGATAGTTTATGGACATGTGGCGAAAGGTGACAAAGTTAGATTGGATGAGTAACATAAGGACGTTTACCTTTTTGGACCACAATAGGGAGATTATTAACAACCTCAAAATACTAAGAAGAACTAAAAACCTTAGTAGGTGCAGTAGCCAATTGTGTAGATTGAGGAGTAATTTGTAATGCCTGATCTTTTATCCCTTTTCTATAATATTTCTGCATGAACTCTTTCTATGGTGGTGGCACTCCAACATCAAATTATGAAGGAAACACAATAGGCAACTGAACTTCCACAAATGTGGCTTTGACAGTATGCTCATTTTTACTATAGAATGGTACATTTCAAAAAATAAAATAAAATAACATTAGCAGATACAAAGTCTTCCGTAAGTGTTGGAGAATAGCATCAATAACCCTTTTGAGTACGAGAATATCTCATGAAAACACATTTAACCGAAAGAGGCGCAAGTTTATCTTGACCTTATCTGAATATATGAACAAAGTATAGTCAAACACTTTGGGAGGAAAAGAAAATGCTGATTGGTCATGAAATAACAATGAGAATGGCGTTTTACTATCTATGACCAATGAAAGCATCTTGTTGCATCTCCCTAGAAAAATTGGTTGCGGGAAATTCATTTTTAACAACAAAGCATGAATGACTTCAACCAGCTGTTTATTCTTATACTCACTACCCCATTTTGTTGAGGTGTACAAGCACAAGAAGTCTGATGGATGGCATCCTGACTTTGTAAATAGATTTGGAAATCCCAAGAAATAAATTCCAGTGCATTATCTGATCTGAGCACACACGACTTAGCCCCAAACTCAGTTTTTATTTCATCATGAAAATTCTTAAATACATGAAAGACTTCCAACCTATGCTTTATTAAATATAACGATGTCATCTTACAATAACCATCAATAAAAAAGAAGAAAGTACTTGAAACTTAACCGACTAGGGTCTTGAGCAGGTCCCCATACATCATTATGGACTAAGTTAAACGGAACAACACCTCCTGAATAAGTTCTAGATGTAAAATGGACTCTATGATGTTTACTTTACTGACATGCTTCACACTTCAAATCTGAAACCTTTGGAAGAGAGAATGGGGGACTGTAGTTTCTAGGAGATGGCTGATCTAAATGACGATGTTGTTGAATTGTCTAACCCTTAGGAAGTACTGTTGCTCCTGCTGATTCTCTTCAAGTAGGACGGACCATTCCTCTCACAACCTCCGCCAATTGTTGTGCCCATCTTGAGTCCCTGAAAGACATAATAAGAAGGAAAGAAGGAGCTGGGGCAATTTAAACACTTTGTTAGTTTACGTACAAATAAAAGACTAAAAGGAAATTTGAGTGCATATAAATTAGAAGACAAGGACACTGATGCATTTGGCTGAGCAATATTAAGTCTGACAATAGTGGATGGTGGACCATCAACTAATGTAACATACATATTTGATAAGAAACGACAAAGAAAGAAAAAGAAGTGCAATTACTGGAGATATGATATAATGCCCTAGAGTCAATGATCCAAGAATGAGAATAAGATGATAAGAGGCACGCTTTACCTGACTGGGCTAAAATAGCCATAGAAGTGGAAGAAGCATTATTGGATGTAGAGCTTCTAGATGAGAGAAACTGCACATATTCCACCCATGATAGGGTAACACTAATATAATCGCCACCAGCATTAAATGAAGTAGAAGTATTGGTTCTACCATATATGATGTAGAGCTACTAGATGAGAGAAACCACGCATATTCCACCCGTGATAGTATAACACTAATCTAATCACCACCAATATTAGATGAAGTAGTAGTGGTTTTACACCTGTAGAAGCATCCTTAACCATAAATGCTTGATTTGTCCATTGAGGTTTTCCACGAAGATCCCAACAAAACTCCACAGTATGATTTTTTCAAGCCATAATGAGTATACATACGGTCTCTTCTACCACCACGATCACCTCTACCTTCCCCTAGCATCTACTACCTCTGCCACCACGGGGAGTACCACGCCCAAAACGACCACCATGGCCTCCAGAGTCTAGAATAACCAAATGTAGTGGCTAGTGTAGTTCTATCAGAGGCATTAACATGAGTATTGTTAGATTTGTTAATAAGAGACACTCTCTGAAGCCTTGTATAAACTTTAGTCACTGAAGGAATGGATACACCTCCCCAAATATGATCTTTTATTGATTAGTATTCTTTTGGAAATCCATACATGACTTTCATAACTTTCATATCTTCCTATTGCCTTTTCATAAGATTGACATTAGAGGTAATGGGATGATATATAGAAAGCACTCCCCATATTCGAGTCAATTTTGCAAAATATTCACTGAGGGGCTTATCCCCATTTTTAACGAAAAGATCTCCTTGTATAATTGATATACTCAAGAAATATTTTTTTTTTTCCAGAGGAGTACGTCTTCCTCCTAGTACCCTAAACATCTTTTTCCATATTTAAGAACACCAAAGTGAAACTCACCTCAAGTTCCATGCTATTCTACAACCATGATTGAATTTGAGCATCGTCACACATCCATTGTCTATATCTGGGATCAAATTCCTTAGGTAGGTTTCGTGAGAAATTGATCATTTTCACGGGCTAAAAGAAACACCTCAACTAACTTAGTCCACTTCCCATTCAACTTCACATATGTTATTGGCGCATTGAACGAAGATCCAAACATTTCTTCAAGTGATGTGGGTCCAACAACCACACCTTTAGGCTCCATAGTTGTCCCATTACCAACTTCCATTTATATGAAAATTGCTAACTTAATAATGAGAACCACAATCAACTACACATTTAGAACAACATCACATAAAAAAGATTTGGTCCATCATCACTAGAATCCATGTCAATATCATTCACACACCACATATAACCTTAGTCCATGCCTCTTATTTTACCAGGGCTCCCAACAATATGTTGAAAATTACATAAGTACCCCTCTTACTTAAGCAATGCCTTAAAGGAGTAACTCATGGGCTTGAACTCTGCCAAAACCCAACAATAGGCCCACTAAAAAACAAAAACAATATATCCCAATGTTTTTACAAATTTGCAGGCATCTCATGGGAACTATCACATGTATTGGGGAATGTAACGTTGTCTGTGGGAAAAAATAGGAAAATGAGGGATTTTTCTAATGAACCTTGAGGAGATGTTATAAAAGACATGATTACACACTTCGAACTCGAAGCATTACGAAAAACAAGCATGCACAAGAAGTTTCCTTCGCATAAGGTCGTAAACTATGTGATGTTAAAAGCAAGTGACGCAATTATATCCAAAATGAGTTTATATAATTGATACATTAGATAATTGAAGTACTAAAACACAAATAATACATTTAGTAAGCAAAAAGAAAGAAAAATTCATTTGCCTTTTGACTCATAAGGAGTTACGAGGTGGCTCAAGTTGTCATTTCCATCTCCACTATAGGTGGCTATAGTATTTTTGTTCCATGTATTAGCAGTGCTATCATCTATGCCCAATTCATGGTATACTTATATTTGACAATGTTAGTTGATCAACATATTCTTAAAAAAAAAGAATTTTTAATTATTTTCACTATTTCTAATTAAAAGTGCATACATATATATTTTTAAATTCAGGAACTGTTGCTAATTTGTAGATCGGCCTACAAGCAATGTGATATAATTTTTTAATAGCCTAATTGCAATTTAAATGGGTGAAATAGAAGATTTTTTAATTTTCGCTAGATTCTTCCATTTTGGCCAAATTTAAACTTGGAGCATAAAATCTATTATTTCGCATGCAAAACATGCATCAAAATGGAGTAATAACTTATTTCTACCGAATCTAAATAAAAGCATCATGTATAAACAATTGAAAAAAAAATCTTACCGGATAAGTTATAGCTAGTTTCACTTTTGGATCCCGACTTGATGCAGGACATGGAAAATTAAATATGATATGCGAGATTTCAGGCTTAAGATCACGTTAGTTCAGAAATAATTACACAAATTCCATATCCCACATAAAAATCCAAACATTCAATTAAGGGGAATCTATGCGGGTCCAGGCCTACACATGATAAGACTGAAACAATAAGAATTATGAACCAAACGATACTCAAAGATAAGAAATAATCACCCACACATGCATAGTAATCAGCCCCTAATCCAAGGGATTCAGAAGTTCCAATTCGAGGAACCATAGGCTAAGAAAATTGGCAAATAGCTTAGGAAAAACGTAATCTAGGTCTAGGATTCATAAAAAAAACAGCTATGAGAGGATAAAAGAAGATAAAAACCTGAACCAAAAGACAATCCCGCATGTGGACAGCAACAATGGCTCAGACGCACGTGCGTGTGATCACGGCCGCACGTGTGTGGGGCCCACTATTCAGAAAAAGGCCACCTTGGCCCTGGTCGGCCAGGGATGGACTCCAAAACCCCCAAATATCAGCTCGATCCGATGTACGGTTTGTGCGTGGTGCTCCGCCGAAGTTTCAGCTCGCCGGCAGGTCGAAATTTAAAAATCTGTTGTAATGAAGAAATTTGATGCAACAAAAGGGACGAATTCGAAGTATGGATGGTGGTGGAAGATGGAAAGAAGATGATGGAGGATGGGGGTGAATCGGGGTCGACGTGGCTTCGCACCACGGTAATTAGCCCTTCGAAAAGGGAGGGCTTCGCACCCACTTTTGAATTCTTCCACAACTTGCGAAGAGAGCAGAAAAATAAAGCAGGAATTTTTTTATTAACTTCAATGGATGAAAAGAACTATAATGGGTGCCTATTTATAGGGAAAATCCTATACCCCAAAACTCGTACCATGTGCGCAAGTTATTACTTGGCGATGAAGTAAATTAAAATAAAAACCAAACAGAGATATCTAAAGCGTTCATAATGTTCTAAATAATAACAATAAGCAAAACCTAAAATATGAAATCAATTCGACGAGTGGGCCACGATCATAAGATCCCATGATGGGCTTTTCTTGACTATCGGGCCTACTTTTTTTGAACCAAAAGTTGTCTTCTAACTAAGAGGCCCTCCCTGGACGTCGCCATCGACTCAGATCGATGGTGGGGCCCCCCTTTTGCTTACGTACGTGTGTAGGGGGTGGTGTGCATGCGCGTGTGCACATGATGTCCCCATCACAACTTCACGACCCAAAGCTTGATTTATCTCCAAACAACTCAATAGAAGTTGCGTAAATCCTCTGATGAAGAGATTCCAAAAGAAAATTCCTCGAAAAGGATGAATTTTTTTAATATTCTTTTTGAAAATCAACCCCCCTCTTTTTTCTTTTTTAATCTCCCTTTCTACCTCATTATCATCAATAAGTATTGTATGTATCAACAATATGGAGGAAATGTACAAAGGAATCCAAACTATATCTTGCAATATTTTGTATCGAGCTTGCACGATATTGATATCATCGATACAATGGGATATTATTGGCAATACCAGGGAATTATGTAATTCCTTGGCAACTTTGTATCGAGCATGTGCAAGACAGGTAATATTGATATGCAGAATGATGATTTTAATGATGGTGAGGATTTACAACCCCTTAAGCATCTAATGTGGGTTTGACAAGGTATGTTGCATGCAATGTTGTCTAATTGCATAAGCCATCTGCTTGGGTTAATCACTTGTGTGATCATATAAGCGATCGGTTAGGCTGACCACTGATGGCCTTCTTTTTTGATTTTTTTAAAATAAAAAAATCATTAAAAAATGGAAAAAAAATGCAATTATTTAAAACCTATTTCATTTTGGTTTGACCATTAGACCATTTATTAGTTATATTATATAATAACAAAACAATCAACAAGTTACACTAAGAGATGAAGAATCTTGTTCTTGCAACTTGATTGTTGGAAGTTGAAACTTGATTGTTGATTTAAATCTTCAATTCTTGAATCCTTGATTGTTGAAACTTGAAAAATTTAAAGACCCGAGCTTGAAACTTGATCAAACTTCAAACTTGAAAGAGAGTTTGAGAAAGGAGAATAATATTATAAAAGAGAGATTAAGAAGTCAAGAGAGTTTAGAGAGAGAGAGAGAGAGAGAGAGAGAGAGAGAGAGAGAGAGAGAGAGAGAGAGAGAGAGAGAAAGATAATGACAATTTTATTAAAAGGCTGCAAAAGCGGACAAAGAATACAATCCCCAACCAAAATTGAGAGAGAGAGAGAGCCGCCATGGGCATATTTAACACAAATTGCCCAGCTAGACACTAAATGCTTAACTTTACTCACAACCTCCCCCATACATTCTCATTTTGAAAGCAGCGGCCATTCTGCGCACCCCAAAGCACCCAACAAACCGCCATAAGACCTTCCCTAATTTGTGCAACACTCCCCCCCCCCCCCCCCCCCCAAAAAAAAAATAACTTATAGACTTTGCCATTACCGAAGCGGGTGAAGTGGCAATGGATGAAAAGATGATCGATTGATTCACCATATGCCATGTACATAGGACATATTCAGAAGGACGAATGACCTCCTCAACAAGTTGTCCATTGCAAGAACTCTTCCCCTACTTAGGAGCCACACGAAGACAACCACCCTTTGAGGAGCTCCATAAGACCAAAAGTGGAAAGGATGGGGTTGAATGGACCAAGTAGAATTCTCCAAGACCAAAAGAAACAAAGACTTCACTGAAATACATCGAGTCTTCTTCACTTATAGCCAGCTTAACACTATTAAGGAGGCTCATAAGAGAGACAAACTCATCAAACTCATCATCTAACAATTCCTTCAGTAAAGGGGCGACCAAACTACTGATCCTTCCACAAAGGAGAAGCACTTCGCTACCATTACCAATCTGTCGGGAGCAAGGCGGACAATCCTAGGGAAAAGAGCTTGGAGTGACTAGTCACTCCACCAAGGATCCAACAAAAAACGGATCTGATTGCCTCTACTAGGCCTAAAAGAAATCGCTTGTCTAATAAGCTACTTCGTGTTCGCTATTGCTTTCTAAACTGCCAACGCTTTGTAAGTAAACGATGTCTCACGAACCATCCACCTTGTAAACCATATTTACCTGCTATCACCTGTCTCCAAAGCTTGCCCTCTTCCACCTCAAACTGCCAAATCCATTTCCCGAGGAGGGCCACATTAATATCCCTTGAAGGTTTAATGCTAGCCTTGTCCTCATCAAGTGGTTTACAAACCTCGTCCCACCTTAGAAGATGAAACTTCCTTTTAGCACGGTCGCCTTCCAAGAAGAATTTCCTTCTCAACTTATCTAGCTTGTCTAGCACTGACTTGGGACATTTGAATAATGATTGACAATAGATAGGTGTATTTGAGAATGTTGTCTTTAAGAGAGTTAACCGATCCCCCATGGACATGTAATGATGTCTCCATGGTGCCAACTTCCTTTAGATTCTTTCAATCACCTTATCCTAGAGGTACTTAGGCGGTTTTCCAATGCATAACCACAACCCCATATATGAGGGAAAGGATCCAATCTTGCATCCAAAGATGTCAGCAAAGCGAATAAGTTCAGATCCATCAATATTCACCCCAAGTATTTCTGACTTATCCACATTAATTTTCAGCCTCAACACAGCTTCGAAACAAACAAGAATTTTCTGGAGATTATCCACCGAATCATCCTTAGCCTCACAAAACGGAAGCGTGTCATCGGCATATTGAAGATGAGAAATTCGTCTATCGACCCTAGGGATATCAAATCCTCTCAACAACTCACTCGCAACACCCTTATCGATCATAACACTAAGAGCCTCCACTACCACCACCACAAATAAGTAAGGCGAAAGTAGATCCCTCTGCCGCACCCCCATAGAGGCCTTAAATAATCCCTTAGGAGTTCCATTAACTAAAACCGAGAAAGAAGCCAAAGCCATACACTCATTCATTCACCCCCTCCACTTTCTATCAAAATCCAACCTGTCAAGCATATAATCTACAAAGTCTCATTTCACATGATCATAAACCTTTTCTATATCCAATATGCAAACCAAACTTGTTTTCTTGTCCCTGTATTTGGAGTTGATACATTCATGAGCCATTAACTATCTAGGATTTGCCTTCCTACCACAAAAGCTCCTTGATTTGCAGAAATGACATTGGATAACGCAGCTCTAAATCTGGAAGTAAGAATCTTAGCCAGAATCTTGTAAGGGCTCCCAATGAGATTAATCGGCCTGAAATCTTTTAGATTTTCCACTCTGTCCACTTTGGGGACGAGCGCGATAAAGGAGGCTCCCATATCAATTAAGAGGTGACTCCTATCCCAAAACTCCGCCAGGAAATCCATCACATCTTCACTATGCTCCAAATCTCTGAAAGAAAAGAATTGTGAATCCGTCAGGGCCATGCGCTTTATCCCCACACATCGAACCAATGACTGCTTTGACCTCTTCTTCCGAGAACGGCTTTTACAACTCAGACACATCATTATAGAGATCGAATTAAATGGAGGTTGTCCAACCAAGGCTTAACCTAGTGAACCTCCAAAAGACGAGAATTATAAAAGGAGACTATAGCATGGAAAATCTTATCCTTATCCGAAGTAAGAGCACCATCAACCTCAAGAGACAAAATCCTGTTAACCCGGGCTCTAGCTCTAACAATAGAATGGAAGAAAAGGGTATTTTTATCTCCAACTTTAAGCCAAACCGCACTCGATCTCTGGCGCCTCTTAATTTCCTCCTCCTTGGCCCGACTCGCTAAAGCTCACAACAAATCTTCCTGCTTCTGACTATCTTTTGGAGAAAGGCTGCCCTCTTCTTGTTGCAAGTCAAGCTCATGAATTTGATTGGCCATACTATCCAATTCTTTCTGCCTTATACTAAGAACATCTCTTTTCCAGGCACGAAGGTTTTCTTTCAGTAACTTTAGCTTTCTGCAAATTCTGAACCTTGCACATCTGTTGACTTGAAAAGAAGCCCACCAATTTACCACAATGTGTTGAAATCCATCCATTTCTAGCCATGCTGCCTCAAAATTTGACCCCAATTTTCTTCAGTAACTTCAAGGACAATCGGTTGGTGATTCAACACAACTCTAAGAAGACCCTGTTGGTTAACGAGGGGAAATTTGTTGATCTAGTCCACAAAAACTAAAAATCTATCCATACAAGGCATCATTAGATTCTCCTGATCGTTAGACCATGTAAATTTTAACCCCCCCCCCCCCCCCACAAAAAAAAAAAAAAAAAAAAAAGCACCAGAGATATGACCACTTTTGTTTAATGACATCCAACCAGTGTTCGAAGTATCAGTATCGATGCAAGTTTCGCTGCCCATAGATACGGAAACAATATTGATATTGCTAATAACTAGAAATGTGGGAAAACGGTGAAAATTTCAGCGAAACTTCAAGAGATGTTAAAGCGTACATATTTGCATATTTAGAAATTTTAAAAATTTGCAAAATGAATGCATATATAACAAGTTTCCATTTAATGGGGCCTTAAAAACATGTGCTGTTGTAAGAAATCAGTCCAACCATCCCATTCGACCTATTTAACCATCCAACCTTCCATCCAACATCCATTGATATTGCAAAATATCAACAACACATGGTATTTACCAAGAAATCATCAACAATTGGAAAGGAAATGAAAGATTGTGGTCTCAATATCACGCATGTTGTGATATTGATAATATTGAGATATTATCAATATTATCAATGACAAATTGAACACTACATACAACTATGTACCCATGAAAAAAAATGTTGATTTTTTTTTTTTCTAATAAACAAAATTTTAATGATATCAATATGTTGGCGATATTATTTAAATATCGTCAATTCACTCATGATACAAGCATTACCTAGAATTTATATAGTCGAAAATATTGGCGATATTGATGCATTGGCAATACAAGTGACACCTAGAATTTACATAGTTGAATATATTGGCGATACTTAGCGATACATTGCTAATAGTTGAAATTTCTAATTCTACCAACGATATTGGTATCTCTACCAGTGTTATCGGTATTGCTGAGTTGAAGATAAAGATAATATCAAAGATAATTTGAACACTGCATCCGGCTCAACCAAAAAAAGATCTCTCAAACCCTTTCTGCACAGGCCAAAAACAGTGGAGAATACTCCACTGGAATCCTGACGATTGATCACAAAAGAGAACAAAAAGAGAGAACCAAAAAAGACATCTATCTTTTGCTAGTTGTCGCTTCTCCAAGCAACCAAAATGCCCCTGCAGACCCGTGTGCATTGAGAGAGACCCAATTAGCATTTTTAATACCCCAGATAGATCGAAGCGTACCTCTATCTACTGATTGCAATTTGGTTTCTTGAATTGCGATGATATCTGGTTTCGTCCTCTTGCAAAGCTGCTTGATTTGAGCCCCTTTTGCGTCGCTCCCCAACCCTCGAACATTCCAAGGCAACATATGATCATTGATCACCTCGAATCCTCAAATTTGCCCTTTTTTGCCCGATACATTTGCAAGTAATTTCATAGTTAACAAAACTTTCCAGATTCAACAACTCTCTCCAACCCTTTGGAGACTTCCTGGTCTTCATTTTATGCCTGGAGGGACGTCGCTGCATGGCCTTGGATTGAACAAATCCATAGAAGTCATGAACGTCCTCGTCTTGCCTGCCATACGACATGCCCACCATCCCCCCCACTCTGAGCAATATGTCTTTAGTCCACTGATATATTTAAATTAAATGCATATTACATTGATAGTTGATTTGATTACTAAAATAAGCTTTTATTATATCACGATATCATGAATATCATAGTCGATCAACTACTTAGCTTTACTCAATCTACCTAACAAATCTCATTCTTACCAAAGAATGACCTGTTATTAATACAGGGGAATTTTCACATCGGGCTCGAGTGAGGTAGCCTGTGGGATGTGGGGACACACTCAGGGTGGGTGGCTCGTGTGAAGTCAAACCCATGTGAAGTGGGGCCCACGAGGAGGTTCGGCCGAGGTCCTAACCCATGCGATGTAGGGTCTGGGCTATGAGATAAAGGGATTGATTTGCTACTCTCTATCAGTTCAAGTCAATGTTGTCAAATCGCATATGCGGTCACATATATTTTTTTATTTCTTTATTTTTTAATTTTTTTCAAAAAATTTAAAAAAATCAGAAAAATAAGAAAAAAAATGAATAAAATATAAGAAAGTAGGGGGAACTTTCATAAGTTAATAGATAAATAATTTTATATGCCTTTGCAATACATATGAGTAAAATAAAACCAATTAAATAATGAATTAAATATTAAGTCATTAACATTCAACAATATAGTTAACAAATATCAATCAACATTCAACAGTACAGTCAACAATCAACATCAACACACTTAATAAGTAAACAAAATGAAGTTATTTATTATTGATCTACTATATATATTGATCTATTTGCCATTGTGGCATTTGATCACCACCGCCATCGTCATCATCACCATCCTCATTCGAGTCATCTCCTTCTCTTACATACGCTTTTTTTTTTCTTCTTTTGTTTCTTCATCATCTGTATGTATTAATACTTGATCAACATCCAATTGTGGATCATTATTATCTTCTTTTATCCCCTTAATCTCTTCAAGGGGTTGATTGCTACTACTCGCCAGTCGCCCCCCCTGCTCCTCCTATCCTTTGCCTTCAAGTGGTACCTTCTCTAGGTACCGATCCGTATGCGGCATCTTCAGCTTGCGCCCATGTCAGGTCCTCTCCAGCAAATACCGGGTCCTCCGTCTCTGCTAGCCACTTGTTATCTGCATCCAGCTCATCTAAGCCGATAGCCAAAGAAATCATGTTTTTCTTTCCTAGTTTGGAATCGTTCTCGCAATTTTTAATTGTATTGGACGAAACCAAGTCGTTGAGCTTCTTTTGCTCAAGGTGATTCCTTTTCTTGATATGAATCTGCATGAAAGAAAGCGCATTTGGTATTAGATATTTAGTTAGTTAATTTAGCTTACACTAAAAAATTGAAGTTTACAATTACTAAACTTACTACCTCGAATGTGCTTTAGTTGCGCTTGCAACCATTGACAGAACATGTGAGTCCAAGAATCCTCATAGCCAGCTTTTTTAGAGTTAGATCCTTCCTGTTTGGGTGCAGCCCACGGGTTCGCTGAGAAAAACAGTTTAAGTTAGAGTCACTTTCTAAATTACATTGTAAAAAAAACTATTTGTAAGACATCCATAGTACTTATTGGGCAATTTCATTGTCCGATGCCTAATGACGATATCCCTTGAGAATATGCCCTCACTCTTTGTATTAAAGTCCAGTAAAGCTAAGATCCTGTCCTGTTCTTCTCTATCTAGAATCATTCTTTCCAACACATCAATAAATCCAACCATATGCATAGTAAGTGCTTCTGTTGGATCATCATAAGTGAATAAATAGGCTGGGTTAAGGATGTAAGTAGATGAATACAATAGAGATGACATTTGGCTACCCCGTCTTCTATCTATAATATTTAAAATTGGCTTGTAATCACGCTCTGTATAGTTAAAATGGTTCATGATCTTATTTCTCGCCCTCTCCATCGCATCATATATGTAACCCATTGCAGGCTTCTCATTCCTGTCCATCAATTGCAGCACAGTGAATAAGGGCTCGGATGCTTTTAACGCCTTTACCACTTGTGTCCAAAAACTTTGCTAAAGGATTGTTTGTTGAACCCATTTCTCTTCAGTACAGGCTAGGTTAAGGATGTAAATAGTCGAATACAATGGAGATGACATTTGGTTGCCTCATCTTCTATCTATAATATCTAAAATTGGCTTGTAATCATGCTCTTTATAGTTAAAATGGTCTATGACCTTATTTCTTGCTCTCTCCATTGCATCATATATTTAACCCATTGCAGGCTTCTCATCCCCGTCAACCAATCATAACACAATGACTAAGGGCTCGGATGCTTTTAATGCCTTTACCACTTGTGTCCAAAAACATTGCGAAAGGATTGTTTGTTGAACCTGTTTCACCAAGGCTCACTTGTAAAATCGGCCGACACTACAAAGCTTCTAAGTTCTGATTTTTTTGCATGTATTCTTTGTAGTGTTAAAAAGGTTGTAGCGAAACGAGCAATTACTGGATGTAGCAAGTTACTTCCAATGCGTTTTATCATTCGACTGAAAATAAGGGTGTTTCGAACAAGAAACAAATGCATTTGATTTGAGAAATTGTCTTATTCAAATATAACAGAGAAAGGGTATTGAGAACATTCATCACATTTCATTGATACTGAGTTCATTTACATCCTCTTTACATCCCCTTGATTCCAAGATAGATCATTTGAAAATAAACGACTTATGCTTTAAATATCAAGAGTTTATTTTGACAGCCTTTCGACGCCTGTTTCGATCATCTTCTAAGACTTAGGAGGAATGTCGATTTGATTGACGAATCTTTAATGAAATAGAGATTTCAGCAGCGTAACAGCGCCTGTTTCAACCATCCCTAGTACTTGGGGGAAATGTCGATTCGATCGACTAATCTTTCTCTTCTGAACCCATGAATAGAAGAAAGCCCGGAGAAAGGAAGCCTGACCCATGGATTTCAGCGACATAACGGCCCCTTATCTTCACAGACTGCAGGGCAGCCTGGTTGTGCGGACCTGCGCAATTGATATCGGTTGCGCGGTCCTGCGCAACTGACAGGAGACTCCTCTCCTACCTTCAGTCTTCTGCTCCGCTCTGCTCCGCTCTGCTCCTCTTAAAAATCTTCAATTACCTTTAATGAAGGAGGGGAAGGGGTATTTATAGACCCTCGCACGTGTGAAAATCCTAATCTTAGCGATGTGGGACAAATCTTTCAATGCTTTAGATCACTCTGCAAAGGACCATTTCTGCAGTGCGTTTTGGGGTCCCGCGCAACTGATATTTCCATTGTGCGGACCCGCGCAAGTAATATTGTTTGCGCAGTGCCGCGCAATTGACATTGGTTGCGCGGTCCTGTGCCAAACCTTTCAAAGCTATTTTTTCTTCTTCTTTTCAAGAGTTCTTTCTATCTCCTTATCTCTTCTTGCTTCAATCTTTCGTTATTTTTTTGTCTCAACAGATGCCCCATTGATCCTGTCTTCGTTTCCTCAAGAAACGAAAAAGGATAAAAAATCTTCCATTTCACCTCACTTGCGCAGACCCGCGCAACTGACTCGTGCCCATACTCGACTGTAACAGCCTATAAATACCGCACCCCCTTCATAATCTGCACTTTTCCATTCTATGGCGAAATTTTGTCTCTGGCGATTTTCCCGCGCAACCGATATCGATTGCGGTATCGCGCAACGGATTTTCTATCTGCATTAGTCTCTCAAGTGTTGCGACATTCCGCACAACTGGTTTTGAGCCCGAACTTAGTGTATTCCATCTGCTCTTAGTCCTTCTCCCAATTTTTTCGAACTTTTCCTGCAATCACCCTTAAGCCTTTAATTCCTTTTCCCTTATGGCCCGTATTAAGAGAACTTTTCGTCCCGTAGACCCTCCAACTGACCAGTCTTCTCTTCTCGACTTGCCTGATACATCTTCTTATCACCCTTCTCCTTCCGCTGATCAACCACCAACCAAACGTACCAAAACCACTACTCAAACTCCTGCATACTTCAAAGAACCAGTGCTCCCGACTTTTGATTTCACTGATCGCATTGAATCGTTTCCCTCTCCCATTCATCAGGCTATAGTCATGGGGAACTTAGAACGGCCTCCGAGGCACGGTCGTGAATATGATTGGGATAAATGGCTGAAGACAACGCCCACATCTGCACAGATAGCGACAGACCCCCTCCAAGAGAAGATACTCCCCCTGCTTCACGATCCAAGAAGGCTCGCCGAAACAAGGCGAAGGAGTTTGAAGAGAAGATAAAGGAGCATAACAAGAAGAAGCTCCAAAATTCTTGGGAATCAGTTCGAGTAATTGAGGGCGTTATGAAATTCGACAATCCTCATTTAGAAGGTATGACAGTCATTCCCATCAACGTCCATCGCCATCAATCCATTCTTGAATGTGAGCCCAAGGACTACGTAGACGGAGAGAAGTTGATGTACACCGAATCATGGGCAACAAGAGAACCCCGCATTCTCGAGGGGAAACTGTAAGCGCAGAAGCCGCGACAAAACATTGGAGAAGTTCATTCCATGATCTTCCTCACCCCCTTTCACGGTCCACATAATCCTTTTCCAACATACTTCTACGAGACCATCAGACAGCGGTACAAGGACTGCGACCCTCTTTGGGGATCAGAGGATTTTCGAATAAGGGGCCTGTTGACTTCTCGCCGCTATTATTCTGATTGGGCAGAGGCCGTCTTGAAGAAGCATGCAAGCACTGTCGCCAAAGTTGGCCTTTATGATGCGATAGAAGTCACATCTAAACATTTCTACAAAGAGCCCTCTGTGCTTAAAGGCTTTCTTGAATATTGGTCAACCATTACCAATTCTCTTCACTTGCCATTTGGAGAAATGACCGTAACGCTCTGGGATCTGCATCGCATAGCAGGTCTTCCATTAACAGGAAGATTTTATGATGAGTTCATCCCATCGAACGCAGAGCTGACATTCACATCTTCTCCAGATCATAGACCCTCCATTTCCGAAACCACCATTGAACTCTTCAGAGAAATGGAGAAATTTTCAGATTTTCACAAACTTTCCCCTCTGCAGTGGCTGGCTCACTTTTCCAGAATGCTCAGGTTTTTCAGACTCAGAAATTAGCCCTCTTCTTTCTATCACATATTCCCTCATACTAACCTTTTACTTCACCCTGTAGATTTCGGGACAGTCGATGCAAAGAACTGATGAATCTCCACGACAAGATGAAGGAAAGAGCAGATTATAGTTCCTTCGGGGAACTTGCAGCTTTTCTGGCCTACTGGTTAAGCATAATAGCACTTACTAGCTCCAAATGGGTAGATGCTATTCGCCCCACCACCTTCGTCGTTGTTGGTGCCCTAGCGGAAGATCAAAAATATTCCATTGCACCCCCCGTACTATGTTCCATCTACCGGGCCTTTGGAGAAATATCTACACACATTAAGAACCCCACCCTGGGATCTTCCTCAGCATACATTGCCTGGTCCTATTTTACTGGATGGTTGGGAGTTTATTTCCCTTGGACCTTCGAAGCACCAGAGAAGGCATATGTCAATCCTTCCCATCTTCCTCTCTGGTTTTTTCAACAAAGGGCAATGGCCAAAAGATCATACGAATGGGTAATCAACAAGATTAAAGATTTTGACCAAATAGATTTCTTCCAGTTTCGTCTCCACCGCTACATTAAAGACATAGATATGGTGGACCAGGGAGCATTGACCGTAGCAGAAAGGGCTTTCTTTCTTTCCATCCGTTCCTGCAGTCTGCCTCTCAGAGAAGGGACAGAGTTCTGGAGAGAGCCCTACCACCCCATCCGCTTCGCTCGCCAATTCGGCTATGACCAAGCTGTATCGGAAGACTGTGGGTTGGTCACCTAGAGAATGCGCTGCTACGGAACAGGTCCTTTGAACTGGGCCATGATATGGAAGCAACTATTGGGTGGTCGTGTCAATTCCTCTTTCATCATTCATAACTACGACCGGATAGTCCATACTTCCTACAGCTGGATGAGATAGTGGGACCATCAATCATTCCTGGTCAACAAACGCTTACTAGTGGACTCCCTTCTCTTTCTCCACCCGCCTCAGCTCAGGGGCAGAAAACTTGAGAATGGAATTGGTTTCATTCCAGAGAAGAGTTGTGCACCTCACCATGGTGAAATTTGCAGAAAAATATCAACAGAAGAGCCGATTTGTGAGAGGAAACCAATTAATACTTTAGATGGCTGGTTCGCTCACGGGATTCTGGAGGAATTTGAACATGTCCCTCACGAATTTGGCAGCCGAGTTTCAGAGAATATCGAAGGAACATCCTCCCCCATTCCTGCAGAAATTGCCACGGCTCAGGAGAATCTAGCTCAGAATGAACCTATTCCTTCCTCACAACTTCCTCCTTCCAGCTCATCGTCTCCGATGACCAGATCGCGAGCACAATTGCAAGCATCATCACCTATTCCCCAAGAAGAGACAAGGCAGACCTCTGTATCTCCCTCAGTTTCGGCTAGCAGGAAGTCTCCAGGAGAAAGCAACCAGCTCATCTCTTACAAAGGAAAACAAGTTGTGATTGCGGAAGTAGATGAAGAGAGTTTGGAAAACGAAATTTCGTCTTCTTCATCAGAAGATTCCACTCCCATGGGGTCTAAAGATGATGATGATGATGATAATATAAGCGATGGAGCTCAAAATGATGACTTCGAAGAAGGAGAAGTCAATATAGATGAGGAGGAAAATATGATCGGTGAAAATGTAGAGGAAGAACATCTCCCCCTGGCTCCTGAAATTTCCCCTGCCACCTCTGGTCCTGGCAAGCCACATGCAGTAACTGAAGAAGACGAAGAACCCTTGGATTATGGGGAATATGGATATTCACCTGGTAAGGGAATCCGAATTCCTTAAATATTCACATGCTTGTCTAGTGATAACTATCTCATCATCATTGCTACTTCCTTTTTCAGGTACGCATGTGGCTAACATTGAGACGAGCGATGCCCCCTCTATGGACTTTCGTCCAGCTGCACTAACGACTTCACCACGGGTTCCTACGGCTCCTCTAATAACACCAAAAAGGGTGGCCCGAGAAATTGTATTCCCCGTCGAAGCTACTGATCTGCCTACTCCTACTACCAGGGATTCGAGCAGAGAAGCGAGAGCGCCTTCTTTTTCCGACATGCTGGAAGCTGGTACCTCTGCAGCCCCAGAAGTTCCCCCACCTATTGGTCACACCTCTGCGGCGGGTATAGATATCAATTTGAGGAACTGTATATCCTTTATCTTGCATTGCTTATTCTAACTTTATCTCCTATTTGTGTTATAGGAATTCTTCCTTGTAGCGGGGTGGCTAGCTCTGAGTCCGTGGTCACTATCTGTGAACTACCATTTCTTTCAACGATTCCTCCTCACAAAATGCTTTTAATGAAGAACTCCTTGTCAGCGGTAGTCCACATCTTTAAAGATCCCGAGCAGTGGTCAAACCTAGATATTGCCATTGAAATTTTAGAAAGTTCTGCAAGAATGGAAAAAATTAACATCTCTGCTCTACGCGATTCTCTTCTTAAATTTCGTGATTCGATACTCTCTTTGGCATCAACGGAGAATGTTACAATTGCTCTTGAAGTTCTGGAGTACGGGAAACAGTTGACTTTGTCCAAAGAGAAGGCTTCCCTTATTGCCTCCACTATATCTGAACTGGACCAAGAGCAATTAACTCTCCAAGAACAGCTGAAAGCTCTCTCTGATGATAGGGTACTTATCCAAGATCGTATTGCCGCTTTGAGAGAAGAAATCTCGCAGCTAGAACTGAAAGGCCACGAGAAGGAACTGTCCATAAAGGAGGTTAAGGAAAAGATCCATGTCAATATTCAATCCGCCGATGCTGAAAAGTTTGAATTACTCAGGAGCAAGGAAATGATTACATCCTTGGAAGACAAATTAGCTGGCCTTCCTAATCAAGCAAAGGTTATACTTGAACAGAAGTCAAAGCATGATGCAGCTCAGATTCAGTTAAAGGAAGACTTGCAACAATATATGAAGATAGTAGGCATTACAGAGGAACTTTAAGCATGCAATTCCTTTTTGTATATATGCTTTTGCTTCTTCTTTTCCCCTTTTTTAAACAAATGTTCTCTTTTGATTTTCAATAGTAACTTTCAGTAACCTTTTTCATGCATTTCTACATTATGCATTATTCTAATATATCTATCATTGATAGTAGATAGTTAGAAAATTAAATATATAAATTTTGTAGTCAAATTCAGGTTATCTGGTTCATAAATTCATTAGACAGTCCGATACAACTTTTGACTAAAGAGTGGACTGTTACACCACCATAAAAATGTTCCAATTTATAAATGAATGCATATTTGGAATGCTTAGAATATTCTGGATTTAATTCATATTTTTTCATATTTTTTTGGAAAAAAAAAAATTTTGCGTCGTTATGGGCCGTTATGCCCCCGTATCGCCGTTACACCCCCGTATCCGTATCGGTTTCGGAGGGCACCGTTACGCCAACCGATACCGATACGGGACACCTTGACGGTGATAGGTATTTCCGACTGAAATTGACACACCATCACTTCTGCCAATATCTTCAATTATACCCATCTGTTTATCCGTATCGTTTGTCTGTATTGTTCACAATATACCATCTTGATGGTGATATCAATTTCAGGCAAAATTTTGTAGAGCTCACTTGTTGGCGCTCATCTTCGTCATTTTTTTTTATGATAATATTTGTTATCATATGATCTTGATATGCTTGCGAATTTCTTCCTTATTCATTCTATTCATTTTGCCCCCTTTTGATACAGAATTATTATTCTGATAATGTTCTGTATCAAAATCAGTAGTGCCTTCAGGAGCAATTCCTTCTTGACAATGCAAGTATAGGCTAACATGGGCTTCTATTTACTCCTTTGAAATACACTTCTTTTATTAAGTACATCTTATCTCATTTGATCTTGAACTTGCCCCCCTGATATGATTGTGACTGCTGTTAGAGATATACTCTTTCTTCTTGGAGATATTGATGTAGTGTATTTCTGCAGAAGACTGCATAACTGTGATAATATTTAGCGATTAGTTTGCCCCCAACCCTTGAAATTTTCTGCGCTTATCCTGATTGATCCCAATAGGGATTTGAATTCCCTTCCCATGGTTCAAGTCGGCGGGTTCTTCATTATCAAAACCCATGTTTTTCATAATCTTCTTACTTGCCGGACTATACTTTTGAAGGTCTTGTGACGTCAACCTACCATGGTACACATTGTTTTGAGTCTCTCCTCTTGTCTTTACTTCTTCCGAAACATAGAACTCTATTGGCTCAGGGTATTTTTCGCTTGCCTTGACTTGAAATCTTCCTGGAGCAGCTGAAAATGGTCCATTCCTTTCAGTATACGGCAGCGGCACTGTATAATTAGACTGTAAAATTTTCAACTGTTCAGATGACAGCAAGGTTAACGGCGGTTGTCCCGGCTGTCTTAGATGTTTAGGCACAAAATAGAATTTTTTGTTTATTTCCGTGATTTCAAATGGTCCTGCTTTTTTTTGCTTTTTCTGTAATTGCACTTTCCTGATCATCCTTTAAGACCCTATTCTCATCATTATTCATCTTTTCTATAGTAAACTCTTTATAGTAGCTAGCATCTGCAAAGAAGGACTCGGCTTCTGTATACGGTTTCGCAGGCATTACTTTATGTTGTACTTCGTCTTTGCAGTATTTGAAACATTGATGCAGAGTGGAGGGTATGATATTGTACTGATGTATCCATGGCCTTCCTAGGAGAAGGTTGTATGTCGTTACTACACTTATAACATGACACACAACGTCAGTAGTCAATTCTTCTATTTCCAGCATTACCGTAATCTTGCCAAGTGCGCGTTGCCCATCTTGATTAAAACCCTGTATCATCATTCCGCTGGGGCATAATTCTGAGTGACGGTAATTCAACTTACTTAACATCGAAAGTGGCAAAAGATTCACTGCAGACCCATTATCTATCATAATCCGTTTGACTCTCTTCTCCCGGATATGGCCCTCTATCATTAGTGGCCTGTTATATTCTCCCTCGCAGATCAAATCGTCATCAGAAAAAAAAACAACTGGGAGACAGTCCTCTTGTTCATCAAGTTCTTCATGATCTAACTCTGCCAGCAAAGTTTCTCTAATGTCATGATCGGACAATGCCCGAATTAGACTCTGTCGAAATTCTTCTGATAGCTTAAGTGCGTCATAAACACTTAATCGGGCCGGTATTCCTTTTAGATGACTTACTACGTCATAAGTCACTCTCGTCACCTCATTCTTCTCTTTTGTCTTGTTGCCATTACTCTGTCTTTCAATCATTTCTCTCTTAGTGATTTCTGCTTTTTGCTTTATAGGGCTTACCACCTTTTTACCTGACCGTAACGTGATTACTGCAACCTTCTTTGCCGTCTTACTATCTTCTTCTTCATTCACATCTTGGTCTTTCTTTCGGACTGTAAGCACATTTATGGTTGCCATGACACCCCTTTCTTTTTCTTTCCCTAGTATTATCTCACCCCTATCATCATACGCTGTATTATACATTTTAGTGTATAACAATTCTCTGTTGGGTGTCCTACTAAGCGATGATAACGACAGAAATCCCTTTCTTTGGTTCTTGTTACATCTTCTGGGCATTTAGGCTCTGGTAATTCTATCGTGCTAGCTTTCGATAATTGTTCCATCATAGGGGCGACATCTTCCTTATCAAATGCGAACCCCTCATGAGAGTTTAACATTCTAAGCCTCTTTCCATTGTATCTATTCCTTGACCGACTCCCTTCTCTTTGGTTTGGTCTCCTTTCCCTCGAGTCCCTTGTATTTTTACCTCTTCTGTCACGATCAACAACGTTCACGACCGTTTTTCCGGATACCATCCTGGTTGTCTCATGATGAAATGCTAGGATCTTGCAAGTCATCAGCTCCAAAGCGTGAGCCTTAGTGGCCAAGTCACGAAAAGTTCTGATATCGGCGCTGGTGAGTCCAAACGCAATCCCTATCCCCATAGAATTCAGACACATTTTGACTTGTTCTTTTTTCTTTCGGTAACTGTCTACATGAGGCCCCCAACGTTTTCCATCTGTCTATAAATTTTCCTACCGGCTCTTCTTCTTTCTGCCGTATAGAGGCCAGCTCCGTAATACTGACATCATGCTCTGAAGAGAAAAAGTTTGACAGAAAAACTTCCTGCATTTGTTCCTAGGTACGTATCGATCCTGGTGCCAAACTAGAATACCATCGAAATGCTTTGTGTGTTAGTGACGAACCAAACAATCGCAAACAATACTGTGGTATTGTAGAAAAATTTCCCATACTGGTGATGAAGTGCATCAAATGCTCTTCCGGGGATTCTTCTCCATTAAACTTTTGAAAATCCGGATGATTGAAATTGGTCGGAAAGGGGATGTCTTCTACTTCCCTTGGATACGGCATTCGATACCTAAAACGTCCAGTATTTTCACGTTCTCTTTCTGCTCTAACCGCTTCTTCTTCTTCAACCACTTGCCTCACCTCATCTTGTGTCACAGTTCTTGCCGTTGGAATGGACCCTAGTGACCCTGCCCCTTGTGGTGGGAGGACATCAGGCTGATTTTCTTGCCCCTCCGTTGCATTCTGGGGAATCGCCATTCGAGCTACGTTATGTGCAAGGGTTGCCAGTGCCTCTCTAAGGTTTCTGCATTCTTCCATTAATGCATTCTGGGCTTCTGCTATTGCATTGAAACGATCCTCTGTAGTTGCTCTACAATCTGGATTTGTTCCAGCCATATATATTGCAGCTTCTCCACTTTTTGACAAAGCAGTAATTGAAGGAGAGCAAGAATATGTTGACGTAACAGGACTCACAGAAAAGGGAGGGAATGGAGCTTCATTGGACTTTTCCATGCCCTCTGTGGCATCAATGGACTGAGGTGACGTTGATACTGGTGAATTTATCTGGAATGACATTGGTGATCTGATTGCCAGCGCTTTTCCTTTTTGTTCTCTCGTCCATTTAGCTACCGGAGCATTCAAAACTGGAAAATCGCGCGCTGTCAATTGTGGAGCCATTTGCTCAGGATAGATCGCCGGAGGAGCAAGTTCGGGATTCCTTTTAACTGTGTTACGTGTTATTGGCCCTCTGATTCTTAAGGAAGGTTGATTCATTATAGAACTTTTGGCATTTCGTGCTCTTGCCTTACGAGATGTCACAACGGTCCAGCCCGCGTCACCTTCTGATGATTGGGGTGAAACAGAAACAACCCCAGCTGTTACTTGAGCCATGCTACCTTCACTTGTATGATTTGGTGTGTATTCTATCACGAATCCTGTCGGGATGAATCGGAAGTTCACTTTTCTTACATGAGTTGCCATGAGTAGTAAGTTGTAGTCGGGTTCAAAAAACCTTCAAACACAAAACATAATTATAATTAGTAGATGAACAATTAAAGTGATCTATCTTAGAGATGAAGGGGAGGATTTTCCCACTGAGAGTCGCCATTTTGGCGTCCCTAGGACGCCAAACTGTGATGAAAGTTCATAGCAATTTCACTGTTAATATTTAAATAAGACAATAAAGATATTCTCTAGTGGAGTCGCCATTTTGTTTCGAACAAGAAACAAATGCATTTGATTTGGGAAATTGTCTTATTCAAACATAACAGAAAAAGGGTATTGAGAACATTCATTACATTTCATTGATACTGAGTTCATTTACATCCTCTTTACATCCTTTGATTCTAAGATAGATCATTTGAAAATAAACGACTTATGCTTTAAATATCAAGAGTTCATTTTGACAGCCTTTCGGCGCCTGTTTCGATCATCTCCTAGGACTTAAGAGGAATGTCGATCTGATTGACGAATCTTCAATGAAATAGAGATTTCAGCAGCATAACAGCGCCTGTTTCAATTATCCCTAGTACTTAGGGGAAATGTCAATTCGATCGACTAATCTTTCTCCTCTGAACCCATGAATAGAAGAAAGCCCGGAGAAAGGAAGCCTGACCCATGGATTTCAGCGGCATAACGGCCCCTTATCTTCACAAACTGCAGGGTAGCCTGGTTGCGTGGACCCACGCAATTGATATCGGTTGCGCCGACCTGCGCAACTGACAAGAGACTCCTCTCCTACCTTCAGTCTTCTGCTCCGCTTTGCTCCTCTTGAAAATCTTCAATTACCTTTAATGAAGGAGGGGAAGGGGTATTTATAGATCCTCGCACGTGTGAAAATCATGATCTTAGCGATGTGAGACAAATCTTTCAATGCTTTAGATCACTCTGCAAAGGACCATTTCTGCAGTACGTTTCGGGGTCCCGCGCAACTGATAATTTCGTTGCACAGACCTGTGCAAGTAATATTGTTTGCGCAGTGCCGCGCAACTGACATTGGTTGCGCGGTCCTGCGCCAAACCTTTCAAAGCTATTTTTTCTTCTTCTTTCCAAGAGTTCTTTCTATCTCCTTATCTCTTCTTACTTCAATCTTTCATCATTTTTTTATGTCTCAACAAAGGGCGTGTTTGTACGTAAAGACCTTGATTCTTCTAGCCCTTGCAATTACATTTATAAATAACCTACCTATATCTTCCAACATAAGATCAACACAATGGGCCGCACATGGTTTAACGACCTGCCCCACCACTGTGATATTGTCTGCTTTGTCAAAGCTCATGGATTTAAAATGCGTCACACCCGTTAAGAGAGAGCCTTCACATATAACCACCACAACATTGGACGGCGCTTCCGATGTGGGACAAGGTTCCACCCCATTGCCAGCACAGTAGCCTGCGAACCACTGGTAGCTAGCCCAGGTCCTTTCAGACCCCGCCCACTCAGTGTCTGCCTACATGTGCAACAATATTGTGTCACACAATGCGTTTTAAATCTGAGCTTCGGCTAAGCAGACTATATCACAATGGTGGGGCAGGTCGTTACACATGGGGTCCAAAATAAACGATGCCTCTTCTCCATAAGAAGAGGACTGACCAATACATATGAGGTTGCGTGGTCCGTAATTACCTATATAACGTATTCCTCACCTATTTCCTCAACCGGATTATCTAGTAAGCTAAACAAGTATTCTCCTGTATGTGAATGACCCGATGCATTCACGGACTTCAAGAACATTGTCCCAGCTAGACAATTTACCAGAAAGTTAATGAGAGACCAACCGGAGCTATCGGTCCAACCATCGACCATGAGTGAACACTAATACGTTTTCCACGATTCCTTATATTTAACTATAAAGGATCGTGTATAATCAACTTCAATTTTCTCGCATATCTCTCTCATTTCATAATATGAAGGAGGTTTAAGCTCAGGTCCAAATTGACCTATAGCCTCAATCATAACTTTGAAGCTTCTCAATTTAACTGTATTGAAAGCCATGCCGATTTGGTAAAACCACTTAGCAATATATTGAATAGTGGTTTTCCTATCTTTTTATTTATACTGATTTTCTAAAGTTGTTTGAGCCGACCCTTTGCCCCCTTTAGTCAACCACATCCCCATGAGCCCATGCTCTCGGGCTCTTTTCGAGGGTTGTGGTCTAGACCGGCCTGTCGAAGTAGAGGGGAGTGAGACTAGCTTCATTTACATCAACTGCGTTTATATCTTCATATGCGTCTTGTTCCATATATTCCTCGTGACGTAGGGCATTATCACATCTCTTTCTTGATTGTTTATCCATATACTCCATGATCTCCCTTTGGATTTCTTGAGAAATTTTGTCGCATACTTTTTCATTTGACCTTAGTAAATGTGGAAGGTGTTGCTTGTGCCGTGCAGTGCCACCGGAATCCACATACCCACATAAGTCACATACTATGTGATTCTTATTCGAAGTACTATGATAGTGCCCATACTTCTAATCCGGATCATTTGACTTAGGTTTCAAAGAGGAAGATTGAGAAGAAGACATGATGTTGGTGTGTGTATTGATTGTGAGTTGTAAACTAGTGAAAATCTAAGTAAATACTAAAGACGAAAGAGTCAAGGGACTAAATAGATGGGAGAGAGAGAGAGAGAGAGAGAGAGAGAGAGAGAGAGAGAGAGAGAGAGAGAGAGAGAGTTACACTGACACTAGTAGTAGAAAGGGAGAGGGAAAAGAAAAGGAGAAAGAGAGAGAGAGAGAGTTACACAGTTACACTTGTAGTAAAAGAGGGGGGAGAGAGAGAGAGAGAGAGTTACACAAAACAACTACAAAACACAAATTACACAATCTAAAATTCGGAAATAAATTCTTCACTTCTTGTCTTCACTTTTGACTTGAGTCTTGAGTCTTGAGAATGTTGTAGATTTGTACTCTTGTAAGTTGTAAGTAACAAACTTAAAAAAAGGTTAGAATTTGGAAGAAACTAGCAACAAACTAACTTGCAACTTGTAAGTTGAGTCTCTCGACTCTTGAATGTAAAGAAATAGAGATAGAAAGAGAGAGTCGTGTGTGTGTGAATATAATTATGATATTTAGACCTTAAAAGAAACTAGAAAAAGAGTTCAATTTTGATGTATTCTTGAATCTTGCTTGTTTTACTTTCTTGATTCTTGAATCTTAAATACTTGTCCCTTGATTGAAACTTCAAACTTAAAAGAAATATGGAGCTTGGGCCTTGGAATTATGTAAGAGACAATGAGAGAGTGTAAGAGAGTAAAGAACTAGAGATAGAGAGAGAGAGAGAGTTTGAACTTTGAGTGCATGTAGGAGTGTTTTGAATGCCTTTTTATAGACTAAAAAGGCAATTTTTTTTTTTTAATAATAAATTTTCAATTGTCAGATTTATGACAGTTGGCGAATATGCGATCACATATATTGTATGCGATTGCATATTCTCGCACATGTGGCATATGCGATCACATATGTGCAGAAATCGCATATGCCACTATTGCATATGCAATTTCCACTTCAGTGTGCACATATGCGATTGAACATGACAACACTGGTTCAAGTTTTTAAAGCAAGTGATTAATTGTCTTGCATCAAATTTATTTCAGAGCGGGAGGTCTCGTGTTCAGACTCTTCACCGGGGGTGATTAATGCAGGGGCATTTTCAGATTGGGCTTGTGTAGGGTAGCTTGTGGGATGCGGGGACACACTCGGGGTGGGTGGCCTGTGTGAAGTGGAACCCATGTGAAGTGGGGCCCACGAGGAGGTTCGTCCGAGGTCTTAACCCGTGCGATGTGGGGCTTGGGCTATGAGATAAAGGGGTTGATTCGCCACTCTTTATGAGTTCGAGCTTTCAGAGCAAGTGGTTAATTGTCCTGCATTAGTTATACTATCAAATACATGTCCATAACAGAAAAAATTCAGTGTTTCCTTTGTTTTCAATAAATTTTTTTAGCATTTTAAAAAAAATAGAGTAGTAGTATCTTGGTGTAGTCATAAAGACACTCTTGTAAGTGCCCATGTAAGTAAGCATTTTTGACATCCATATGAAGTAAAGGTGATGCCTGACTACAACAATTGTTAGAGTCTGAACAATTGTAGTTTGGGTGAATGAAACAACATTTTTCCATATTAGCCTATTCCGTATTCTCGTTTGAATCCTTGAGCCACTAGCTGGGCCTTATAATGATTCAAATTTTCATCCGATTTGGCTTTGATTGAATAAAGCAATTTGCTTCCAATAATAGATGAGTTTGTAACTGAGGAATAAGATCCCATTCTTTTCTTAGCTTTAAATGCCAAGATTTCTCTTGTGATGGCCTCTGCTTGCATTTTTCTCTGACATCTTGTTCATATGATGATGGGACAATTGTTGTCAAATGCGATCACATATGCACATATATATGATGGGCTCACATATGCCATCATGGCTTATGTGATCCCATCACATATGCGATCGCATACAACAACTCTCAAATCCCCCCGCACATTTTCACTTTCTCCATTCTAAAGCTCACTCTTTCTCTCCTTTGCTCTTTTTTCTCTCCTTTTACTCCAATCTCTCTACAACTACATGACCACGACAACTCTTTTTTCAATTTAAGTTTCAAGAGTCCAAGATTTCACAGATCAGGATTCCATCCACAAATCTTTCAAGTTTCTCATTCTCAAATCTCTATTGAAAGTTAAAGTGTTCATTGTTCAAAGATCATTCAACAAGAATACCATCATTCAAGATTCAAGAACAATTCTTCTTCAGTTCCTCCCATATCTTTTGTATTTTTGTACATTCATTTCTTATTCAATTCATTTAGTGATAGTAATATTCACTATTCTCTTCTTCTTTTCCTTTTATTTGCTTTTCATTCAATTCATTTATTAAATAGTAACATTCTTTTCTCTCCCTCTCTCTTACATTATCCCATTCATTAATCATTCTCTATTTCTCTCTCTCACATTCTCTCATTCATTTTCTCTCTTATATTGCATTATCTTTCATCTCATCTCAGTCTTATATCTCATTCATTCTTTCTTACTTTCTATCCATGTTTTAAATCGCGAATAGCGTGTAGCATAGTGTTCACCCCTTTGAAGCATGAGGTGTAAGCTACACAACTTCTAGATTTTTAATCAAGGTGCCTGGTTGCACCAATGTCATGAAATGCAACCTAAATTCTATACCGGATTAGACTGATTAATAATGAAACTTAATAAAATTTCATGATATTAGGTACAATAAAATGCAACCTAAAGTAATAAGAAAGGGAAATGATTAAGTATAAAGGTAAAGAAAGAGCAATGAAACTGATTTAATATTGTTATTTAGAATATTTTACTGAAAGCATTAAAAAGGTTAACTAATTTTAATTGGAAATGGAAAAAATATAACAAATCATTGAAAACATCATGTGAGCTACATAGCGTGTAGCGTATGCAAATTATGATGTAGCGTAGGCTACATGCGACTTAAGCTATTTTCATGAGCTGCATAGCGTTAAGGCTATGCTACGCTATGTAGTGCAAGGAATGCCAAATCGGTTACGTATCGGCCGATACGGCCGATATGTAACGGAAACGGTGGTGACCGTTACACGTTACGGGGTCGTATCGGCCGATACGGTTTTTTGTAGCCGTATCGGCTGATACGGGCCCGATACGGGGCGTATCGGCCGTTACGGGGGCGTATCGGCCGTTACGGGCCGTTACAGGCCCGTAACAGGCCCGTATCGACCTTTTTCCATTTTAAGCTTTGTTTTTGCTTTTTTTTCGAAACTTCTTGCTTTCAAACTGTTTCTTACTCCTTTTACTACTAATTTCGACTAACTTTGGCTGAGTATTTGAGATAAAAACACATTATATTATGAATTTTCTTGAATCAAAGCTCGATGGACCATTTTTCAGAAATTTGTCAAAAATATGTATTTATATATTTTTAATACGTTTTGTTGTTTTAATCATACCATATGATGTGTTAATCATAGTAAAACATGTTAATGTGCATTTTACAGATTTTGGGTGTCATTTAATATTTTTTATATATTTTTTTCTATTTACGCATGAATTTTGGCCCCTTTTTTTAAAATTCGAAAAATCAATTTTTAATGGTTGTATTGTTGTTTTAATTATGCCATTTGATGTGTTAATCATAGTAGGACATGTTAATGTGCATTTTACAGATTTTGGGTGCCATTTTATATTTTTTTAAATATTTTTTTCTATTTACGCATTTATTTTGGCCCTTTTTTTGAAAATTCGAAAAATCATTTTTTAATGATTCTTTTGCTGTTTTAATGATGCTATATGATGTGTTAATCATAGTAGAACATGTTAATGTGCATTTTACAGATTTGGGGTACCATTTGATATATATTTTTATATTTTTTTCTATTTACGCATGAATTTTGGCCCCTTTTTTTTAAATTCGAAAAATCAATTTTTAATAGTTGTTTTGTTGTTTTAATCATGCCATATGATGTGTTAATTATAGTAGAACATGTTAATGTGCATTTTATAGATTTGGGGTGCCATTTTATATTATTTTTTATATTTTTTTCTATTTACGCATTTATTTTGGCCCTTTTTTTGAAAATTCGAAAAATCATTTTTTAATGATTCTTTTGCTGTTTTAATGATGTCATATGATATGTTAATCATAGTAGAACATGTTAATGTGCATTTTACAGATTTGGGGTGCCATTTTATATTTTTTTTTATATTTTTTTCTATTTACGCATTTATTTTGACCCTTTTTTTGAAAATTCGAAAAATCATTTTTTAATGATTCTTTTGCTGTTTTAATGAAGCCATGTGATGTGTTAATCATAGTAGAACATGTTAATGTGCATTTTATATATTTGGGGTGCCATTTTATTTTTTATTTTTACATTTTTTTCTATTTATGCATGAATTTGGGCCCTCAAAAATAATTGCAAACACCTAAATGTAAGATATTTTCATATTACATTCATTCTAATATATCTATCATTGATAGTAGATAGTTAGAAAATTAAATACATGAATTTTGTAGTCAAATTCAGGTTATCTGGTGCATAAATTCATCAGACAGTCCGATACAACTTCTGACCAAAGAGTGGACTGTTACACCACCATAAACATGTTCCAATTTATAAATGAATGCATATTTGGAATGCTTAGAATATTTCGGATTTAATCCATATTTTTTCATATTTTTTTGGCAAAAAAAAAATTTTGCGCCGTTATGGGCCGTTACCCCCTCGTATCGCCGTTATGCCCCCGTATCCGTATCGGTTTCAGAGGGCACCGTTACGCCAACCGATACCGATACGGGACACCTTGATGTAGTGTAAGCTACACGCTACATAGCGTAGCTATTAAAAACACTGCTTTCTATTTCAAGTTTTTATATATAAGTAATTGCATGTTACAAGCTAGTTAACCATCATTAGTAGCTACAAGCCATAACTATGTTAGTGTCATTATATATATATATATATATATATATATATATATTTCATTATTTTCTAAGTTGTGCTTCTTTTTTTTTTTTTGTAAATTGTATTTGTACATTAAGTTGTAAGTTGTAACTTGAAAGTTCCATTTATCAATAAAATTTATATTTTTGAAGTTTTTAATAATTAATTCTCTTTTAATGTAGCTTGGTGATTGTTTTATTAAAATTTATGTAAATATAATATAAGTAATTAAATATATAACTTAATGAAACACTCAAACTACAATGAAATAAGTAAAATAAGTTATTCAATCACTTAGGCAAGTTTTCCATAATTTTTTAGAATATATATATATATATATATATATATATATATATATATATATATATATATATATATATATATATATATATATATATATATATATATTGAAAATTTCTCTTTTAAAGAAGAAGTGATCGCATATGCGCACAACATATGCTGATCGCACGTAATCGCATTGCAATTTGACAACATTGGATGGGACAAAAAATGGATTCTAAGGAGTTCAAAAAAGAATTATTAGGAGGATGAGGGATTCAAGAAGAATGTCTTAACGGCAATGTGTTCTATAACGGTAATGGTGGCCGTAACGGCCACCACCGTTACGTTTACAATACGGGGCATAATGGCTGTTACGGCCCTGTAACGGTCGTTATGGTCTCTCTTTTTTATTTTTTTATTTATTGAAAAAACCCTTCGAAAAACCTGTATATGCCCCGTAATGTTGATTAAAAAGTATGAAAAACCTATATATTCCCGTAATGGACCATTATGGGGCTATTATGGCCTTTATAGGTGTGTAACGTGCCGTTAACAACAATTACAGGCTATTTTTTTTTTCCACAATGGCTGTTACGGCCGTTACGACCCTGTAATGTGTAGTGGTTGCCTCCGTTACCTTTATGTAACGGGCTTTATGGCCCTGCAACAGCCTTTACGGCACATCATACTTAACGGAGAGGAAGGTGGAGGATTGGTAACATACGACCTTGATCAGTAGAGGATTTTTGCTCATTGGGAGATGTTGGGGCATTGGTGGATGTTGTCTCTTCCTTCGAACATAGATGCACTACTGCAAAGGTTTAGAAGGGATATAGGGTAATGAAAAAAAATGTAAGATAAGAAATTTTGGATGCTTGAATTGGAAGGGTAGGAAAAGAAAAAGTTATCTAATGATGTCACATTTCTAGAGATTTACATGTGTCTATCTCAAGATCATAAGAACTAAAACCCTTTTGCTCATTTGTGTATCTAAAGAACACTTTTCACAACTTAGGTTAGTCCGTTCATGTATAGGAAGATAAATAAAACATAAACAACCAAAGACAGGAAGAAGTGAATGGTTTGGAGTGAAAGTGCAAAGTAATTCATAGGGGGATTTGTTATTCAAAAGTTTGGTGGGAAATTGATTTATGAGATAGACAACGATTTTGGTTGCTTCATACTAAAAGTTGTTAAGAGACGATTTCAAGAGTACCATCCATTTCTAAAATGTGACATATTTTCCATTCTGCAATACCATTTTGTTTAGGTGTACATGGACTTGACTTTTGAGATGGAACACATTTTTTTTTTTTTTTAAGGAGCTTATGGAATACCTTTTTGTTGAAGAAAATATTGAAATCAACAAACTTGTATTCTGCTGAGTCCAAGTGGAGAATTTTAATCTGTTTCCAAACTGATTATAAACCATATTAATAAATGATTTAAACACAAAGTACTTCATTTTTGGAATGATGAAAATAGATCCAGGCATAACAAGTATGATCATCACTAAAGGTGACAATATTTGTGCCCTACCGTACCCAAAATTAATGATGGTCCTGATATATCTGTATGAATAATTTCAAAAGGTGCAGAAGCTCTAGAAGTACTTGAAATGAAAGGAATAGGCACCTTTTCCTATGCAACATGTAATGCATTTTTTCATGTAACAGAAGCATTTGAAGCACGTTCTATGAAACATGATCAAGTGGCTAGCTACATCTAGCCCACCAACACTACTAGCAATGCCGCATTCAATCAGAACATCCGAGGGGCCATGGGAAGGCATGTCAACATTTACGTTTCAGACTTCAATGTCAAGCACCACTCTATCATCTTGAACAGCATTGAGAGGGGTTACCATGAAGATATGGTTTTTACCCTCATGCGTAGCTGTGGGTGACGTCTTCCTCTCCTATTGTCATCAACTGAAAATTCATGCGACAGAGAACATCTTGCTAAGTCTCCAATCAAGCTGCAGTGTTCCAACCAACACAACACAACACAACTTGCTCGCATGATTATGTTGTGAGAACATACCACTGCCATATAATCCTTGCTAACAAAAAGGAACGAGAACATAGTGTGGAGGCAGTTACTGACACACGTCCAATCCATGTTTCAACCGGGTAACTTTTAACGATCATCCATCTCTTGTTCATGCTCTCTAGTTCTTGAACCGTGCTGGTTGCTGATGGACATCTTATGGTGATAACCAAGGTGTGATCCTTGACAAATCATGGTGGCTCAAATGGACATCTTCACATGATCGAATCGGCAACAATGACCTTAGTGCCACTGGTCTTAGCCTGTCCCTTGAATCTCTTTACTTCATGATGGGACTCCTCGAAAGATATGGGATCTTCCCAAATGCTTAACGGCTCAACTAGACCGGCATCAGTGATCAGGTATCCTATGTCGCTTTGAGAGTCGTACGCTTCCATGTCATAAATCATTGCTTCTAAAATGTCTCAAAACTCAATCTGTTTCTAATTCTATGTCGAAAATGGGATCGTTGGAAAAGGCCCGATGTTTCCATGAATCCCTACGGCCACTCGAATCACTGATAGTAGCATGTGAGTTGACAAACATTCCATTGTAGTTCAGTTTCTTTCCAAACCTGGCTCTCTAACACACTTCTCAACCTCTAGGTGTTGTATGAGATCATGATCAAAATGCATGTCAGCCGGCCCTCTTGCTATCATTGTTGAGAAACTCCTGAGCAAATTTCGAGGCTGAATCTAGGCTCATCATGAATGGCTTGCAACTTCTCTATTAGATGGTGGCAAGATGCCTAGGCTAACGATCAGAAGGGTTGCATGCAATCAAACGGGATGAACTCTCTAATCATAAAAAAACATTGTAATTTTGACCACAGAGAAATCTTGACTGTCCTTCGTATGTCATGGGCAGTGAGTGCGATCCCACCATACCAATGCTCGGCCCTTGAAGTGGGTGGTCACTGACTTAACAAGCATATTGTCTGAAATTTCATAAAATTCTGAAAGTTTTTCAACCGCATCAAGCCATTCTTTGAGCTTGTTGGCATCAAAACTCTCGTGAAACTTCAGGATTTCTTCTTTGTTGAGCTTGACCTCAAGATTTGTTCGCCCTTTGTTGACTTGAGACTCTCTCCCAATCTCTATGCTCCAAGGCCCATGTGATGATGCTTGTAGATTGGGCGAACTTTTGGATTGTAGAGATGGTGAATGAGATTGAACTGATGTGCTGTGAGGTGTTGGAATTCCGTAGGTGTGGAGGAAAATGGAGGTTTGTGATGTTGATGGTTATTGTTGGTATGGTGTAGAGATGAGGAATAGTTGTGATTGAGGATCTTGGTGGAGTGTTTTTGAGATGGTTGTGATGGGCGAGATTCTTTAGGGTATGGGGTGGATTACATCGCTTGTGATGATAGTGGTAGTGAATTTGCGGGGTTTTCTGAAGGCTCCAGTTCACTGACATTGTGAACCAACAGGTCATAATGAGCAAGGCGGTGGGATAACTGTTCAATTTGCCTTCACAATTGCCCATTTTCTTCTTCTCATGGATCACTTCCTCTTTAGGATTGGTAGCATTGCATTGTCATAAACTCATACACGGGGTGACATGGTGAACTCTAGATAGACTTGGGATTTTTGTTGAATGGGTGATGTGCATTGTAACAATTGACGCAACCTTTGCAAAACTTAACATGGATTTCACAACCCGTCAATCCGGTTACAATTGTTAGCTCCTATTTCACTCAAATAACCTTGCAAATTGGCACGACTCAATTCATCGAAAACCTTGGACGAATATGTTTTTGATACCGACTTATGTAGGGGAAAGGTGGCCTCATGCAATCCCAAATCACACATTGCACAATACAAGAGAAATCGCAACAAGAAAAGAAGTGAAACAAAGAAAAACAAAGTGCAATTGGATAAAATCAACCTAATGCACTTACCCTAAAACCAAGATTCTCCACTCCTCTTGGCCTCTCTTTTCTTTCTCTAATCTTATAAACTTAAAAGCTCCTTACATCCTTGCAAAAGTCTCTCTTATATTAACCTTATTACATGCAACGTTCGTAGTATCGGCATCGTTACATGTATCGTTGGTTGGGGCTATGGAAATGTGTATTGATATTATTGATACCCAGAAATGTATTGTTGACTAAGGGAAACATTGGGGAAACATGGGAAAAATGGTGGAATTTCTCAATGAAACTTTTGGAAATGCTAAACTACACATATTTGGATATGTAGGAATCCAATAATTGCAAAGTAGATGCATACAAAATAAGTTTATCTTTAATGGGGGTCTAAAAGCATGTAATATTGACTTGGGGGAAAATGGTGGAAATTTTCAATGATACTTTAGGAGAGGCTAAAATACACATGCATATTTAGGAATCAAATAATAGCAAAAAGAAGCATATTTGTATGTTTAGGAATCAAATAATAAGTTTCCCTTTAACGAGGGCCTAAAAATGTCTATTGTATTGTTGACTCAGGGAAACAGTGGGGAAACATGGTGGATCCATCCATCCATCCATGCATGCACATCCATACATACAAACATACATGCATGATCCATCCATCCATTCATGCACACACACATATACATCCATCCATCCATGCATGCATACATACATACATACACTCATGATCCATCCATCCATTCATGCATGCATGCATATATACGCATACAAACATGCATTTTATCATATAACCTTGCCCCCATAAAAGTTTTGAAATGATTTTTTTTTAATAAACATATTTTTGGCCATATCGATACATTGCCATTGGTGATATTATTGAAATTTCACTGATACATTGGCGATACAAGCAACACCTGAAATTTACATAGTCGAAAATACTGGCGTGGTACATTGGCGATACTTAGCGATATATCGCTGATACTAGGAATTTCTAATACTACTAGAGTTATCCATATTGCCGAGCTGGAGATATCGATAATATCGGGGGTACTCGGAAAAACAATTCCATGAAATCATAGCCTTTTAATCTTATCCTCACTCCTATACATGACCCTACAAAAAAAAGGAAAGAAAAAAAAAAAAAAACCCTAGTACTTGAGCTAGAAGTGAAAGAGAAACAAAAAAAAAATGTGTGAGTTGCCAGAATCCCTATCTGGCGGAGGATTTGCCTCTGCCATCCTAGTATCTTTGCAACAAATTGCAGAGTTCCCCTGGTTGGTGGAGGAATTCTCTTCATCATCTGGAGATCTCTGCAAAAATTATAGAGAACCCCCTATCCAATTGAAGACCCTCATGGAGTGTGGCTTGGCTCACCAATCCATGTACTTGATGTTGGCTTGTGGAATTCTCCTAGTGCTTTGGATGCCCATTTGCTGGCCCATAGGCTAATAGACAAGGTCATTGGGTGTCCACCTTGGCCAAACACATGGATGTCCTTACGAAGCCTCAAAAACCTAGTTCCTTATGGGACGTGATTGTGGGTGTCCGGTCATCATGGATGTCAAGAACTTTGGCCTCACTTTGTACTGCATCAATTAGCCATTACTTATTTTATTTTATTATTATTTTTTTTTCCATTTTCATCTTTGGTGTTGTTATATTTATCTGTCATGGGCCCTAACTCACTCATACTTGATTTGTGTCGATTAGGGCCTATTTGGTTGACTTATAGTTGCATGAAGCTTGAATGAAAGCGGCAACAAATTTGGGTGTGGGAGTGGGGAAGCATCTCTTTCAAAATGTAAACATGTATAAATGGGTAGGAAGCAGGGGCATGAGTAGGAGTCCAAAGCTGGGATTTGAAGTGGGAGCAGCACTAGTTAGATGGATCCTGCAACTAAGGGTTGACTTTCAGCAGGTTAATCTTTCACTGCCCAACAGACAACATTCTTATCAAAGAATGCAACATTACAACATAAGAAAAGATTTTAAAACGAAAAAAAAAAAGAGTACATATTTGGGATCCACACATTTTTTAGAATATTATCATTAATTTTTTAGATAAATTTTTTTTTTCCGAGAAAGGGGTGTTACAAGATTGCGTTGGTCGATATGGCCCATATTGTATCCACCAACAAGCTGGCCGATACTGTTGCGTAATACCCTGAGCTTGACGAAAGCTGCAAAATTAAACAGCTGCAGGCATATCTACTGGCCACCAGGCTGGAGATGGGTCAGAGTCTCAGAGATGAAAAGGTGCTGATGGATTGGTGAACTAACTGGCGGGCCCTGTGGTTTGTTAATCCAGGCCATTGGTCTGTTGTCTTGCTTTTGTAGTATGCCCCCAGACATCCCATATTGGGAAATCCCATCAGCTTTCTTTCTTTCTTTCATTTTGTTTGTTTGTTTGGTTTTTTTAACTGTGGACTGTTGTTGTAACTCTCTTTGTTAGCCTTTTATCCGCTGGCCATAAATTGTAGGTTACGATTTTCTTGCTGGGGAGATTTTTAAGGTATAGTCCATACATGGTGTGACAAATAGACCAGTCATGTTACTGAACCTTGGGTACCACCTTTCAGTACTGAAAACCCATGTATACTGTATAAGGATGTGGGCCACACATTGTATAGTTCCTCCTCTTCATACTTTGTCCTTGATTTTTATTATTGCTTGAAACCTGGCTGTATTGATTGTGGAAAATGCAAATAGAAATCTTCAAAGATAATTTGTAAAGGATGGAGTGGTCCCATTTGGTGAAACATTGACATGATAGTTGTTTCGCATTGCCTAGTAATGAGTTGAAAGCTGAATTGTGTCCAGTGTCAAAAGTATCATCACTTGTATGTGATCTTGCCCTGGAATGTTACCAATCTACCGATAGTCCACACTTAGGTCTGGCAATTTCATCATCATCTTCTAAGCCTTACCCCAACTAATTGGGGTCAGCTACATGAATCCTTTTCCACTGTTCAACTCTATGAAGGGTCATAACTTCAGTTAGATCATAGGTTATCAAGTCTTTTCTAAGCCTAAGCCTTCAACTTGTACCAGCTCACTTCTAATTGACGCAGTTAGTTGAATAAAATCTGGATTCTAGCTCAGTTTCCATTACATTTTCTGATTTTCAAGCTGTCTTGTATTCGTTATGTTTTAGGTTTGACTCTTTATAAATGGGCACTGTCTACAATTAGGATCTGAAGTAGCAAATAACTTGGTACATTGACTTCAATGCAGGCTTAACTGTAACTAACAAAAAAGTGCTATTGAAACTGGAAATCCTGTGTTCCAAGTGGTGAAGACACGACTGAATTAGCCAACATGTAGTTTTGACAAAACAAACTGAAACTACACTGTGCTATTGGTTTCTATACATTGTAACCTAAACTTTTTTTTGTTTTAGAATCTTTTTACTGAAATATTTTAATATCAAGATATAATTGTCTCAATACTAGGTTGCAAAACTTTTTCAAAAGATCCAGGAGATGGTGGAGGAAGAAAGCAACTTGGTTTTTGTTTTGATTGGTGAGTCTTTTTGTTGAATAATTATCGTCGTGCTTTTTTTATTATGATAAATAAATTACTAAAGTTTGGCCTATCAATATACAAATGGATCTTTTGTGTTATGTTGTAAATACGTGCTTGTATATAACTGCATGATTGTATATAATACACACATTTACAAACACCTTGATTTTTCTTTTGCTACTATTCTATAGTTTTTCCCTTAATTTTTAAATTGTCTGACTTATTGATCAATTTATAGAATTTTGTAGTGGTAGTCAATCAACTTTTAAGATTCATTTGGACAATTATTATGTAAAAAAGTTTACTGAAAATGTTACACTATATTGGCTTATTCCATTTCCAGTATTGCATAAGAATTTCTACAGACTGCCTGCATTTACATATTCCAATAGAAATTCCAAATGCTTAGTTGGATGTCACATAGAAGCAAAGGTTAAGTGTGTTAAAATCTCTAGAGCTGAAAACTAAACAACTTAATAGAATAACTAAATCCTTTTGAGTAGGTAACTTGCACACGGTTTATTACATTAGTGATCAATACGATACTCAATAAAGCTGTAAAGATGAATTGAGATGGTGAATTTTCACAGTTTTTGTTGTCATTTACAGGATGCAATTTATCAGCTCTACCTGGATGGAATACATTTTCCATTGCTTGAATCTTGACAGAGAGTATTGTTTTGGTCCACTCTTTTTTGTCCAATGGTTTTACTCAATATCTTCTCCACGGTTCTAGTTACCTACTTTGGAGACGCATTAGTAAGCTATGAAATTGGTATATATCGGCACATGTTGGATGATGCATGTTATGTATCTTTTGGGGGCGTTACAATTGGTATCAAAGCTACATGGGGGTAGATTGTAATAACCCAAATTCATGTAGTCAAGTATACACACTTATACATAGAAAGCTACATCACAAGGAGCATGATGAGAATTTAGACACACCTTAGTTTCTTGATCCGTGTACATGGAATTGTTTGAATTTTGAGGACAAACTTCTTTTAAGGGGACTATAATGTAATGACTCGGGATTTTTGTGTGTGTGTAAGTCTAACAATTCAATCAAGCTCATTTTGACCATTTATATGTTGTGAAGCCTAAATCTAATGGGAGCACTCTTCATCTATATATCAAGCCATCCAATCGTTAACTTTTGGATATGAACCAATGTACTGTCATGAAAACCTATTTCTAGGAACCCGATTGCGATGAAACATCACACAACTCCTTGTTAAGTTTAAACTGTACACCATCAATTTCGAGTCCTAAATCACATGATCCACCGTCCATCGGATGCACATCATACTGGATGGAAGATCTACTTGGAAGTTGCACAAATCCAATCATCCGATGATAAGATCAACTGTTAAATCTCTCCTAGGCGGCATTAGGGAGCCCTAGGACTAATGATCTACAATTCAAAAATCATCCAACCAAATATCTTTCGTAGTCGTCATCATATCTTGGTCCTGGGTATTTGTGGTTAGCTTTGTGATTCCTATTTCGCCAATCACCCCATCTGAGACCTGACCCTTAAAGTGGGGGTCTTGCCCATTAAAATGAGTTCTGCAAGATTATAATAGGAAAACAACCTTAATACCTTAGAAAATCCGTCAATAATTCAATATGGAGCCAAGCCCTTGGGAGCTAACCCCAAAACTGAACACAATCTAAATTAATGCTATGAAACCCAAGAGTTTATGACTTGGCTCGACCTTTATGTTGGGACTTGTAGAGAGATGTTTTGTTTATGCAACATGCATATATTCTCTTCTATTCTTGAGGAGTATCATACTCCTTTCTTTATCTCATATATAAAGTATATGTTAGTCTTTGAGCTAAATATCTTGCCCCAAACTCTCTCCCCCTCATTTTTTTTTTTTTTTCCATTTCCTTCCTTCTTCCTTGCCCTTTCTCCATCTTTCTCTCTTTCTTCTCTCCTTACTTGATATCCAAGCTTAATCTTGTGTTGTTCAAGAACTCCAGTAATGGGGCCCACTGCTAAAGCTGAGCATCGAGTCGAGTCAGACTGAGTTAGGGCTGACTCAAATCGATCTGGTTTTGAAATAGACCTGACCCGAACTCAACTCGACTCAGTACTGAGTCCAGCATGCCTGACCCAATCCTAGTCCGGGTCTGGCCTAAACTAATCTGGACCAAGTCCGACCCAATCACAAGTTTTGAGTCAGGTCGAGTCGGGACCAAGTCGGGTTGGTTGCAGTGGGTATCCACGGGAGTTCAGATTGGAAGAAGTCTACTCGATTCGAATCGACTCACCCACTCAATTTGGATTGAGTCAGGTCTGATCAAGTTGGACGAGTTGAGTCGTACCTTGCCTAGCTCTACCCACTGCTAGTGTCATCCAATCAGGCTATATAGATGACACTATGAGATTTGAAAGAGGGTGATTTTAGAGGATATATGATAAGTTTTCTAGGATTGTTTAAAAGTTTTTTGGAAGTGCTTCACTTGAAATATGGAAAGTTTGGATTTTTTTTTTTAGGTCACGTAATTTTTCCTAGGGCCTTTTTGTGGAGATTTGTCACAAGGATTAGGTGAGGTTGGCATGATGTGCCAAAACGGTTACGTATCGGCCGTAACGATAACGGTGGAAACTGTTACGCGTTTCAGGGTCGTATTGGCCGTTACCCGATTTTGTACCCGTATTGGCTGTTACGGGCCCGTTAAGGGGCGTAACGGCCGTTATGGGCCCGTATCGTCAAAAATAGATATTTATACTTTTTTTAATATGTTTTGCTGTTTTAATCATACCATATGATGTGTTAATCATAATAGAACATGTTAATGTGCATTTTACAGATTTGGGGTGCCATTTAATATTTTTTAGTATTTTTTTTTCTATTTACGCATGAATTTTGGCCCTTTTTTTTAAAATTTGAAAAATCAATTTTTAATGGTTGTTTTACTGTTTTAATAATGCCATTTGATGTGTTAATCATAGTAGAACATGTTAATGTGCATTTTACATATTTGGGGTGCATTTTATATTTTTTTAAATATTTTTTTCTATTTACGCATTTATTTTGGCCCTTTTTTTGAAAATTCGAAAAATCATTTTTCAATGATTCTTTTGCTGTTTTAATGATGCCATATGATGTGTTAATCATAGTAGAACATGTTAATGTGCATTTTACAGATTTGGGGTGCCATTTTATATTTTTTTCTATTTACGCATGAATTTTGGCCCCTTTTTTCTAAAATTCGAGAAATCAATTTTTAATAGTTGTTTTGTTGTTTTAATCATGCCATATGATGCGTAAATCATAGTAGAACATGTTAATGTGCATTTTACAGATTTGGGTGCCATTTTATATTTTTTTCTATTTACGCATTTATTTTGACCCCTTTTTTGAAAATTTGAAAAATCATTTTTTAATGATTCTTTTGCTATTTTAATGATGCCATATGATGTGTTAATCATAGTAGAACATGTTAATGTACATTTTACAGATTTGGGGTGCCATTTTATATTTTTTTTATATTTTTTTCTATTTACGCATTTATTTTGGCCCTTTTTTTGAAAATTTGAAAAATCATTTTTTAATGATTCTTTTGCTCTTTTAATGATGCCATGTAATGTGTTAATCATAGTAGAACATGTTAATGTGCATTTTATTTGGGGTGCCATCTTATATATATTTTTTAAATATTTTTTTTCTATTTACACATGAATTTTGGCCCTCAAAAATAATTGCAAACACCTAAATGTAAGATATTTTTATATTACATTTATTCTAATATATCTATCATTGATAGTAGAGAGTTAGAAAATTAAATATATGAATTTTGTAGTCAAATTCAGGTTATCTGGTTCATAAATTCATCAGACAGTCCGATACAACTTCTCACCAAAGAGTGGACCGTTACACCAACATAAACATGTTCCAATTTATAAATGAATGCATATTTGGAATGCTTAGAATATTCCGGATTTAATTCATATTTTTTCATATTTTTTTGGCAAAAAAAATAATTTGCGCCATTATGGGCCATTACACCCCTGTATCGCCGTTACACCCCCGTATCCGTATCAGTTTCGGAGGGCACCGTTACGCCAACCGATACCGATATGGGACACCTTGGAGGTTGGTCATTCCCCATCTTTAGAAACAGGAATCGTGAAATTCTCCTATGATGTGTTGGGGTAGTGATTTCTTTTTTATAAGAAATAGATGCATACAAAACCTTGTTTAGGTTTTTCTTATTGGTAAAACTTCTAATTTCATGGTTTGAATTTTTGGGGATGTGAAGTGAGTTGTATATTCATATGTTGAGGAAGGTGATTGTGTAGTTGGTGTGCATAGGTGTATGCTTGGTAATGGTGTGTGAGCAATTGGATTGATGATAGGGCTTCATGGAACATGTTTCTTGTTGATCTCTTATGGATGAAAATTTTGAACTCAATAGTTGTCTTAATATTCTTGAGGCCACTTGATCTCACTAGTTTGTCCCAGATAAGCTAGGGATCTTTGCTTCTGCTAATCTAGCTTCCAATGCTCCTACTAGTTCATGGATCATTGATTCTGGAGCGAACAATCGTCTGAAGGGTATGCACTCATTTTTAGTCATATTCATTCCCTTTTGGCTCTGATAGTGTGAGAATTGTTAATGGATCATTTACTGATGTTGAGGAGAGTATATAGCCCTATAATCTTCTAACTTGTTGGATCATGATATTGAGTCTCAAATTATTTGTCCATATACTCCACAACAAAATGGGGTGGCTGAGGGAAATAGTCAATTCCTTTTGGAAGTAGCACATGCCCTCTTGAAATGAATGTCAATTGTTGCTTACCCAATCAATAGAATGTCTACTAGGATCTTAGGAGGAAAGACACAAATTCAAGTTTTACAATAAGATCGACCTCTCTTTACTATTCATTATTTATGGATGTCACCTTCTTTAAAGGCACACTTTCTATTCATGTCACATGAATTTTATTGTTTATCCAATTTAGAGAGTCCCTATCTTCTTGTTTTCTACCTCTTCCATTGCTTGAATCTCCTTTTCGTTTCTTCTGATGGTGGTTCTCATCTTCTCTTTTTGCTTTCTTGCCCAACTCCTTCACAATAGATTGGGATCTTGAAAACATATGTTTGATGAAAGAAGAATGATAATCAACTGTCACCTCATGACCGCCCTCTATTGGTTGTTCCAGAACAAGGTATGCCCCTCAACTTTGCTTCAACACATCTTCCTATTGCTTTATGCAAAGAGAAGAGGTAATGCGTTGCTCATCCAATTACCAATTTTGAACCCATCACTCCCTTTCACCATCATATTGTGCATTTCTTTCATTCAAAGTGGAAAAGTGCCATGTTGGAAGAAAAGTAGGCTCTCAAGTAAAACCAGACATGGGATATAGTTCAGTTACCTCTAGGGAAGAAAGTGGTTAGATATAGGGGCTTTCATGGTTAAGCATAAGCCTAATGGAGAAGGGGATCGCTACAAGGTCCGACTTGTGACCAAAGACTTTACTCAGAGCCATGGCCTCAATTTCCATGAATTTGTTGCTCATCTTGCCTAGTTGAACTCTATGCGAGTCTTGCTTTCCTTAGTTGTCAATTTCTCTTAGCTTTTGTTTTGAAAGGTAACGATGTTATTATAAAAAGGCAAAAGCCAAAAAGCATACAAGAGGCAATTACAAAGTAGACCAAGAATCCGAGAGTGGGAACTTAGCAAGAGCCTTTATATTTGATGGCCAATCCATTACATCTGATTTAACCCTATTAAAAACTTATGACACTAACCTACTTTGGTTGCAAAAACATCGATTATTCCTCTCCTGATGAAGCCCAAATAGCTGCCAATAAGGAGAGCCTCCAAAGATTCTTACTTCCTTCAAACTACACCCCCATGCCAAGAGGAAAAAAAACTCTTGATAGATCCCAACATCACCCAAGACACGTTAAAAGTTGCCTAAAACCTCTATCAAATTTCACTAGCAAATGGGAATGTAAAAAGAGGCGATCAACCAACCCTACATCTCGTATGCATAACATACAGACATTAGTAATCATCATCTTTCTGGTTGTCAACCATGAGAATCTTATTCCTCCCCACCAACCGGGCAAAGGCAATCACTTTTGGGAAAATCCTATAAAAGCAATGTGCCCATTGTGCATTTGAAAAGAAGATTAAACCAGAAACCTGTAGAAGGAGCTAACCAAGAATTTGACCAGATTTCCTTTATGCCACACCTTCGGAATCTATAACACCTCTTGAAGGCTAAATGCAATGAAGCTGCTCCAGCATCCAAGTGAACTCTTCTACTTCCTCTTATGAAAAATTCCTTGGAGATGGTGGAAGCAAAAACAATCCATCACTTGATAAAGAAAAACAACAAGAAATGGGGATGATCACTTCACGTTTCATGCAAATATATTATGTAATAAGTTTAAAAACAGTGTAAGGTATACATATTTAGGTGTCTGACAAGTACCAGAGTTGGGTACCTGACCCTATTATAATTGGAGCTCGATCATTATCCAAATTCTGATGTCAACTGGACCAAACTAGATCTCGTTGAATCAAATCATATACTTTCGGTATTAATGGATCCATGTACCCATACATAAACCCTATTTTATGCTTCCTAGTCTTCCCACACATACATCTTAAATCCCTGTCACAGTAGTGCTCATTCTTTGCTTATGTTTCTGCATAGCTGGTTGAATATTTGCCTTATAAAATCTTCCCTTAAGAGTTCCATAGGCAATGTGACAATCACAAAACTCTCTAGCATAGTCCACTTCATCTACCCATGTCTATCCATTGTTTTGAATCACAGAACCTAGGTAAGGAAAGATGTTGCTTTGAGGAATCTGCTCACCATGGCATTTAACTAAAGCTTTGACTCTATAAATATTCCTACAGAAGCTGCGTTTAAAATACTATTGGTTTTGCCAAATTTAAACCTCAAGCTAAAGCCTCTCCAAGCTCCAAATGTGTCATTCACCATCTCTTTAGTCTCATTATTGACACAATATGTACCAGCCATATCATCATATATTTTCTTTGATAATAAGTCCCTATATATGCGTATATGATTGTGTATAAACAGAAGAAAATGAGGAACAAATCTTGGTATTAGTCAGAAATGTGAAACAACAAGTTATTATTTGATAGCATGTTGAATGTTTAGCATGTCATCCACCTTTGATTGTTAGGTTTTGATGGTCTACAATCATCGAATATGCTAATTTTTTCTAGGAATATTGTGTGCATAATTGATTGTGTATTGAATCCACAAATTTAATATCCGTAATGCCTTCATGATTTATTGCATTACATGGTTTATATGTGATATAGGGAGGACAAGTAGAGTTCAAGTGCCCAAAATCTATTCTAAACGCTTTGGAGAGACAAAGAAGGTTTTTTTTTTTTTTTTTTGTGGGAGGGGTCAGGGGAGACACAAGTTCCATCTTATGAAATGGGAGGAAGTATGTAAACCAACAATTCAAGGAGGAGCGGGGATCTTAAAGTTAGAAGAGATGAATTTAGCTCTTTTGGGGAAATGGGTTTGGAGGTTTGGGATGGAGGGAGAGGCTAGATGGAAGAAGGTAATAGCGAAAAAATATGGTGTAAAGGAAAGAGGGTGGTGGACGAGGGAATTATCCTCGTATCGGTCTACTTAAGGAAGTCAATAGCATCCTTAAAAGAGAGAGTATGGGAGGGAATAGGCTTCCAGTTGGGGGATGGTAATAGAATTAGATTTTAGGAGGATAGGTGGGTGGGTGGTGAGAGTTTGGCTGAGAGGTTTCTTTCTTTAGCTAGGATAGCCAGGGAAGAGGGGGAGATGGTGGGCAATTGTTATTCTATAAGAGGGGAGGAGGTTTCATGGAGTCCAATTTTTAGAAGGAATCTTTCTCGGACGGGGAGATTGAAGAGTTGGTTCTATTGCTTGAGATGTTATTAAAGATTGCCCCTCTGCTTTCAGAAGTGGATTCCTTGCGATGGTGCAAATCAAAAACAGGTTCTTTCTCAATTAGATCATTTTATCGGTTCTTGTGTGCGAGCGAGGTTCATTTTGAGATTGCAGCAACAACATATATGTGGCACTACAGTGCTCCATTGAAGGCGGCGGCATTTGGTTAGCTAGCAGGTCGGAATAAAGTGCAAACAATAGACAATCTATGTAAGCGGAACATGTATCTCCCAACTGTGTGCTTCAAAGATGCGGAATTTGCGGATCATTTATTCTTTTGTTGTGATTTCGCCAGAGAGGTTTGGGATATTCTTTTACAATTTATTTATTTATTTATTATTATTTTTTTTGGGGTTCTTTGGGTGTTCCCAAAGACGATAGGGGAGTTTCTTATAGCGTGGTCTATTAGCGACTCTATGGGCTTTATGGTGGGAAAGGAACCAACGCCGTTCAAGGAGAAAAATGAGAAGGCTGGTGAAAATATTCAGTAGGGCAATTCTGAATATGAAGCATTGGGTGGAAGTTTAGTTCTTTTCTTGCTTCTCGTCTCCTTTTGGGGGCGTTTCGATGGGTGTTGTATTTTTGTATATGTGTATATTTGTATTTGTGCTTTCTTTGGCCTTGGCTTTTTTTAAATATATCATCATCGTTAAAAAAAAAGAAGAAGACAAGTAGAGTTCAGAAACCCAAAATCTTCAAGAAATGTACAAATCAAGAAGCACCAAATGGAAGTATCAAGTCTTAAACCCTAACCAAATTTATTTGAAGTTCAAAAATAAAAACAAAAGAAAATTAATAAAAAAAAAAAAATAGAGAATAGCTCGTTCCTTTTGCACGGACCCCTTTTACTTGAGGTTTGTTATGGACCGAACATGCAATAAAGGGGAGCTTACGTTATATGTGCACAAAGTGAGAAGGGAAGTGGCAATAGATTTGAGTGCAGGGAAGCATACCTTTGAAAGTGTTAATTACTAGGATGTGGGAGTTGGAGTGTGAATTAGAAGCATGATTTGAAGCAGGAGTGGTTTTCGAGTAGAATATTCATGCATAAAGTGTCTTATTGCCGAAACCTATTAACAGTTATACCAAAACCCATCGAAAATATGGGGTTATAAAATGAGGCAATCTAGAAACACACGCGCGCGCGCATGTAGTAGCACTAATTTTTTATTTTTATTTTTAAATTTTTTGTCACCACTCAAAAGAGGGGAGATGAAAATACAAATAGGTAAATGATGCAGGACAATTAACCACTTGCTCTAAAAGCTCAAATTGTTAGAGCATGGTGAATCAATCCCTTTATCTCATAGCCCAGGCCCTACATCTCATGGGTTAGGAGCTTTGTCGAATCCCCCTCGTGGGCCCCAAATCACATGGGTATCGCCTCACACGAGCAACCCTCCTCACACAGGTGAGGCCGCCTCACACAGGCCGCCCACCCCGAGTGTGTCCCTGCATCCCACAGGCAACCTCACTCCAGCCCGTTGTGAAAATGCCCCTACATTAATCACCCCCCGGTGAGGAGTCTCGAACACGAGACCTCCCGCTCTGATGCCAATTTCATGTAGGACAATTAACCACTTGCTCTAAAAGCTCGAACTGTTAGAGTATGAAGAATCAATTCCTTTATCTCATAGCTTAGCCTCCACATCTCATGCGTTAGGACCTCAGCTGAACCCCCTTCATGGGCCCCAAATCACATGGGTACTGCCTCACATGAGCCACCCGCCTTACACGGGCCGCCCACTCTAAATATGTCCCTGCATCCCACAAGCAACCTCACTCAAGCCCGGTGTGAAAATGCTCCTGCATTAGTACAAGAGGATGATGAAGGGTCATCCCTCAAAACTAAAGAAAAACATTCTACGAGCAGCGGAAGTCATCCCTACTACATCCCTTAAGTTGCAAGAGACTCATTGCCCGAATGATCACCTACCTTTAGCTCTAGAAAAAGCCATATCTGGAGATTCTGATTTATTGTTAAAAGACTTGATATTTTGTGTTCTCTCCATTGAACCAAATCACATTCAAAAGAGAGAGACACCATAGGACAGATCTCTTCTTGCTTGACATCCCCCAATTCCATGCTCGAAAGAACAATTATGTCAATCCTTGCAAGATTCATGCAGTTTCAAAGAGGGCCCACACCTTACTCCATATAATTCAGAAGAACTTGCTATGGATAAACAAGTGGCTAGCATGCTTTGCGCCCGCATAGGGCACCAATTCACGATCATCATTGTTCTATTGACGAGGTGATTGATGATTAGGGTTTATGTTTTGCCACAAGCTGGACAGACACCCTTGAAAGGGCATGATGCGGACATCAGTGGCGCACCCTTTAAAGTGTAGCAGAGGAGGAGGCATTACTGACAGAGCACCGGAGCGGAGGAATTGATGTGGATGGACGTTGGGTCCATCGGACCCATTTTCTGATGCGCTACGAGTGCAGGAGTGGCATGACCGCACCCTGACCATAGATCCATGGGTCGGATTTCACACTTTACCACACGGGTGTTTTAGTTTTAGGCGTTTTTCTTGTTTTAGGGGCTTTATTGCACTTTCTTTAATTTTTTATTTTTTTTGTTATTTTTCTTGTTTTCATGGGCTTTAATGCACTTTTACTTTTTCCATAACTTATATATACGTTATGAGAAACCCTATTTTTATTATTATTGAATGGATAGAAATTCATCTCTTTTCTTTCTCTTTATTCAAGAGATTAGGGTTTCAGGATTAGCCCTTGGGTGTTGAGGATTCCACCCCGATTTCAGGTTTCCTTCTTTCTAGATCTTTGAGGTGTAAGAAAATATAAGAATCATCCTCCTTTTCTTTTGACGACAAAAGGACCTGTACTTTCTTTAATTCGAACCCTTCATTCTTCACCTCTTTCATTCCTCTTTGGATATCTCCTTTTTAGTTTGAACGGAAAAGAGGGATGATTAGTCAGTAGAATCAAATCCAAACTTGACAGTGGACTAACTTATGATAGATCTGAGATATCCTCATATCCCTAGGTCCTTCCTCTTTACTGTTTACGTGATTTTATGTCAAGGGGCATGATCCTGACGGAATGACCTCATCTTCGTATTGAAATTTACCTAATCCCTTTGATTGGAAACGGTTTGTTGATTCGTGTATTTATTTGAACATTTTTAAAACTTGATTATACATGCATCTAGGATTAGGTCATCACATGTCCCTGCATCAGGGCATGATGATGACCTAAGAAAGCCAGAATTACATCATCCAAACCACAATCTTTGATTTTGAGAAAATAATATGGGCGCATTGAAAATTCCCCTCAAGTATAAAACCTCTCTAACACTAAGGGTTGCTCTTTAATGGGTCAGGAGAACCAAGCAGATGCGATCCCATGGACTAGAGAATTCTTTGATTTTCATGTTTGAGGTTTTTATGAAAATGAGAAGACAATACAAGCTGAGTCCTCACTAGAGAAGAAAAGGGAAGTAAACTCCCCTTAATGGGTTACCATAGTGCATACTGCAACATTGTATGGCTACCGTATCATATTCTTGTTAGTATCCTTCAGTTTTCGAAAATAGTTTATCACTCTCCCCACTCCCTCATTTAGCTGGGTAGCCCAACATTGGCCATTCGGATGGGCTGTTATTTGCACTTGGGCTACATCGCTAAGGCATCAATGTTATTTCACATACTGCACATGTCCTGAAGCGATAGCTAACTGATGGTTTGTATGATATATGTTGCCTATAATGTCATCACTTTTCCCCGAATTACTGCTCCATTGGCAAAGGATGCACGCATATTAATGCAGGGGCATTTTCACACCGTGCTCGAGTGGGGTAGCCTGTGGGATGGGGGGACACACTTAGGGTGGGCAGCCCACGTGAGGCAGGTGGCTCAGGTGAGGCGGGCCCCACCCATGTGATTCTGGTGGCTCGTGTGAGGTGGTACCCATGTGATTTAGGGCCTACGAGGGGGGTTTGGCCGAGTTCCTAACACATGAGATGTGGGGCCTGGGCTATGAGATAAAGAATTGATTCGCCATGCTCTAATAGTTTGAGCTTTTAGAGCAAGTAGTTAATTGTCTTGCATCAAATTGGTATCAGAGCGGGAGGTCTCGTGTTCGAGACTCCTCACCGGGGGTGATTAATGCAAGGGCATTTTTACACCGGGCTTGAGTGGGGTAGCCTATGGGATGCAGGGACACACTTGGGGTGGGCGGCCCATGTGAGGCGGGTGGCTCGTGAGAGGCGAGCCCCACCCATGTGATTCGGGTGGCTCGTGTGAGGCGGTACCCATGTGATTTGGGGCCCACGAGGGGGGTTCAGTCGAGGTCCTACCCCATGAGATGTGGAGCCTGGGCTATGAGATAAAGGATTGATTCACCATGTTCTAATAGTTCGAGCTTTTAGA